>CM065591.1:14878915-15071717 GCA_033119425.1 Bufotes viridis | reverse complement strand
GAGGACCGTCAGGAATCACAAACAAGGAATCCGAACGGCGGAAATCAGCAGTGGCCCTGAGATACACTCGAAGAGCCCGCACCACGTCCAGGGAATGAAGAGCGCGCTCTTGGAGTTAGCCGGAGAAGGACAAAGGGAAGGCAAGACCAGATCCTCATTAAGGTGGAAAGGAGACACCACCTTGGGTAGAAAGGACGGAACCGGACGCAGAACCACCTTATCCTGGTGAAAAACCAGGAAAGGTTCTCTGCAGGACAGCGCAGCTAGCTCCGACACCCGCCGAATAGAGGTTATGGCCACTAGGAAGACCACCTTCCAGGAAAGGAAGGAGAAAGTCACGTCCCTAAGGGGCTCGAAGGGGGCCCCCTGGAGACCAAGGAGGACCAGGTTAAGGTCCCAAGATGGCAGAGGATGGACGTACGGGGGAACCGAATGTGCCACCCCCTGAAGAAAGGTCCGCACCGGACCCAGAAGAGCAAGGGACCTCTGGAAGAAGACAGCCAGAGCCGAGACCTGACTCTTCAATGAACCGAGAGAGAGACCCTTCTCAAGGCCCAACTGCAGAAAGGCAAGTACCACCGGAATGGAGAACCGCAGGGGAGGAACTCCAGATGACTCACAAAATGAAAGAAAGGCCTTCCATGTGCGGTAGTAAATCCTGGAGGAAGCCGGCTTCCGCGCCTTAATCATGGTGCGCACCACTGAATTGGAGAAACCCCGTTTCCTCAAGAGGAGGGTCTCAGCAGCCAGGCCGTTAAACGCAGCGACCGTAAGTTCCGGTGGAAGAGAGGCCCCTGAGACAGCAGGTCCTCTCTGTCCGGGTGTGGGGCCAAGGAGCGTCTGCGAGCATGCGCACGATGTCCGCGAACCAGGCGTGGCGGGGCCAGTCTGGGGCGATGAGAATCGCCGGGATCCCTTCCAGCGCGATCCTGCGAAGAACCTTGGGCAGTAGAGGAATCGGAGGGAAGACATAGAGAAGGCGGAAGTGCTGCCATGGAGCCACAAGCGCGTCCACTCCGCAAGCCATCGGGTCCCGTGCCCGCGCCAGGTACACAGGAACCTTGCAGTTCAACCTGGATGCCATCAGATCGACATCCGGACGGCCCCACCTGCGGCAGAGCTCTTGGAAGACTTCCGGGTGCAGCGACCACTCGCCGGGATCCACAATGGTCCGACTCAGAAAGTCCGCTGTCCAATTGTCGACACCCGGAATATACACTGCTGACAACAGCGGGACGTTGGACTCCGCCCACTGGAGAATCCGCTCCACCTCCTGCATTATGGCCCTGCTGCGGGTTCCACCCTGATGATTGATATAGGCCACGGCCGTGGCATTGTCCAACTGGACCCGCACAGGAACCCCGGTTAGGAACCGGGTCCAATGAGAGAGGGAGAAAAATACCGCTTGCAGTTCCAGGATATTGATCGGAAGGCGAGATTCCGCCGCCGACCAAACCCCCTGAACCGTATGGTCCTGGAGAACACCGCCTCAGCCCGAAAGGCTGGCATCCGTGGTGACAATTGTCCAGACAACGGGGAGAAAGGAGCGGCCGGACCCCAGATTCGGGGGAGACAGCCACCAGGATAGGGAGGCCCGAACCCGAGGGGGGAGACGGACCTTGGAATCCAGACCCAATAGGGACTTGTCCCAGCGGGAGAGAATCAGCCGCTGAAGTGGGCGAGTATGGAACTGAGCATACGGAATGGCCTCTAAGGAGGCCACCATGAGGCCCAGAGTCCGCATGCACTGCCGGATGGACAGAGGCTGGGGAGACCGCAGGAGACGAACCGCCTCCTGAATCTGTGAGGACTTGGAGTCTGGAAGGAACACCTTGGCGACTGACGTATCTAGAATCATCCCCAGGAAGGCGAGCCTCTGGGATGGGAGGAGAGTCGACTTTGGCCGATTGATCAACCAGCCGAACTGTTCCAGAGTCTGGACAGTAATTTGGACGCTGTCCACAGCCTGAGGAAAGGACGGGGCCTTTATCAGAATGTCGTCCAAGTAAGGCAAGAGAGAAATGCCCCTTGAACGAAGAAGGGCCATGATAGGCGCCAGGATCTTGGTAAAGACCCGAGGGGCAGTAGCCAACCCGAAGGGAAGGGCGACAAACTGATAATGGCGGTCTCCGATAGCAAACCGCAGGTAGCGCTGATGCGACTCTGCTATAGGGACGTGTAAATAGGCGTCCTGAATGTCCACCGAGGCAAGAAATTCCCCTGGAAGAAGTGACTCAATGACCGACCGGAGGGACTCCATGCGGAACTTCCTGACCCGCAGAAACTTGTTGAGAAGTTTTAGGTCCAGGATAGGACGCACAGACCCCTCCTTTTTGGGCACTACAAACAGGTTGGAGTAAAAACCTGAGCCCTGCTCCTCCAGAGGGACGGGCGAGATGACCCCCCGGACCAGAAGAGAGGAGACCGCCCCCAACAGGGCCGAAGCCCGGGCGGGGTCCCCTGGAACCCGAGAGAGGAAAATACGTTCCGGTGGTTTGGACTCGAACTCTATCTTGTAACCGGACATTATAATCTCTAGAGCCCAGGGGTCCTGAATGTGAGCTCTCGAGAAAGAAGAGCAGCCGGCCCCCCACCGTGAGAGGTGGGGACGCCCCTTCATGCAGAGGACTGCTTGGGGGCTGCAGGACGGGCAGACTGAGCCTTCGGGCGCCAGGAGGGCTGAGCCTTGAAGGAGGGCTTTTTACGGGAGTCCCGAGACCCTCCGGCCGAGGATGAGGAGGATGGCCGGGTGGAGGAGAAGCGGCGAAAGTAGCGGTATCGGGAACCAGAAGAACCCAGACGAGCAGGGGGTCTGGACCGAGGCTGGGGCAGATGGGTACTCTTACCCCCGGTTGCAGCTGAAATAAACTCATCCAGCTGAGCCCCAAACAGACGAGAACCGTCAAAGGGAAGGTTAGCAAGGGAACGCTTGGAGGAGCGTTCGCGTCCCAGACCTTCAACCAGATCCTCCTACGTTGAAGTATAGAGAGGGAGGAGATGCGGGCAAACAGGGCTCCAATGTCCATGGAGGCCTCGCAGAGGAATTTGGCCGCCTGAGACATTTGGAGAATAAGGTCCAAAGTGTCAGCAGACGCATGCTGGTCCGTCAAATCCTGGAGATGACGTTGCAGCCACATAGAGAGGGCCCTGCCACCCACGCAGATGCAAATGCCGGGCGCAGGGACGTGCCCGCTAGGGAAAAAAAGGACTTGGATAAGGAATCCAAACGTCTGTCCACGGCATCTTGTAGAGAGGAGCCGTCCAGGACTGGTAGGGCAGTGTTTTTGGCCAGTCTGGCCACGGGCGGATCCACCTTAGGGGGGGAAGCCCACTTTTCAACGCTAGCCGCAGGGAATGGGTACAGTACATCCATACGCCTGGCTGAAGTAAATTTTTGGTTAGGCCGATCCCAGGCCTTAGAAACGACCGCAGTGAACTCACTGTGGACGGGAAACACCGCGGCCTCAGGTTTTTTAGGCGGAAAGAGGGCAAACTCCTGACTGGTGGGAGGAGTAGAGCCCTCCTGGAGGTTAAAGGTGTCACGGACCGCCGTAACCAAATCAGAGACCACAGCGGACAGTCTTGGAGGGGGATCCCGCTCCATGATCTCGTCCAAATCTGACAATTCCCCCTCTGATATCTGCTCCCTGGGGGGAGAACCATCAGAGTGCGCCTCAAGGCGGGGAGGGGAAGCGGAGGCATCAGAGGAAGACTGCTGACGCTCACGCGGTCTCTTAGCGCCCGGGCGGCCCCTGGGAGGGTCACATGGGGGAGCTAGGGTGGGGAGCGCCCCCGGGTTAGCGGGCGGCATACGCTCCATAAAGGCCATGGCCGCTTTGGCTACTAGGGCCAAATCCGCAGCAGCACTAGTCATGGCAGACGCCCAGGCGGGTACCACCGTGTCCGCAGGGGTAGGTGGGGAACCAGGCTGGGATATCGCAGTAGGGGCAACCTGATCCGGGCCAGGGGCAGGGCATGAGGCACAGACTCCCGTGACAGAGAGAGGCAGAAGGCACGTCTTACAGGACCCCAGTGTAGCCTGAGAGGAAGCCTTGGCAGATTTTGTGGGGGCCCCAGGCTTAGGCATGATTATGAAAAAAAAAATTCTCCTACCAGAAGTTGTCAGTGAGAAGCTGGCAAAAAAGAACTACCGCTCTGGCAGCGCTGAATCGTCCAAACTGCTGGAGTAATGGAAGCAGGAGTGAGAACAGTCCCAAACAGCACTCAGAAGAGCCGGAGGAAGCAGGAGAAGGAAGCTCCGCCCCCTCAGTGACGTCATGCCGCTGGGAAAAAGCGCGCGCGCTAAGATTAATCAAAGAGCTCCCTTAAAAAAAGGGTAAAACACCCGATGGGGACCCTCCCAAGGGTCCCCCATCATTAATAAAGGCAGCAGTTGCGCCTGAAGTCTGCTCCCTGGACGCGGCAGACGCCGCGATTTCCCGCTGCAGCCGGAGCGGCCTCTTAAGGTGGCCCGGCGGAATTAAAGCGGCCCGGCTTATACCTGCCGGGTCCGCTGTGGTCCCCTTTATTCAGGGGACAATGCCAGGGGGTCCATAGTTCAGAGTGGACCCCCTAAGAAGTAGTGAGCAGCGGCCACCAGGATTAAGGTGGACCGCTGTATTTAAGGTGGCACCTCAGTGAAGGTGTCCCCAGTGACATGTGCCTGCCCCCTTAATGCCCTCAGCCCAGATCAGGTCATTTTTCACCCAGGCAGCCCTTTTCAAGGGACAGACAGACAGACATACAGAGGGGAGAGAGAGAGAACACAGACTGCAGTATACTTATCTGCGTCAGTCGTCTTCTCCCTCATATGTCCGGACCAGCAGGGAAGCACCTCTTCAGACGTCTGACTCCGCAGTGTGGGAGATGCAGTGCTCTGGAAAGAGGGTGGCGATAGGTGTCCCAAAGGCTGGCGGGATGCGGTGCTACCAGGGAGCCCGGATCCTCTTTTCTTCTTTGGGGGACGGTGGAGGAGGCCAGGCAGCGTCCATGGACGGCAGCGGTCACTCCACGGGGGACCAGGAAAGCGCAATGCTGACCTGTGTCCCCATCTGTAAGAAAAATAACAAACAGGAGTAGCAGTGTCATCCTCCTTCTACAGACACTAAGCAAAGACTGAAGTTCTCCTGCTGGAGCCTGGGGGTATAGCCCGAGGAGGAGGAGCTTCTTCTATTTGCATAGTGTCCCTCCTAGTAATACCTCTAAGCTATACCCATGGTCTGTGTCCCCCAATGGAATGCCCGAGAAATAATCTTCACCATGTCAGCTGCACACCCCCCCCCCAGTGCCAGCTATGTGCCATCAACTGCCCCCCCCAGTGGCATCAGCTGTACCCCCCATGCCATCAGTTGCCCCCCCCCCAGTGCCATCAGTTGTCCCCCCCCAGTGCCATCAGATATGAGCCATCAGCTGTCCCCCCCCACAGTGCCATCAATTGTCCCCCCACAGTGCCATCAATTGTCCCCCTCCCACCCCGAGTGTCATCAGCTGCCCCCAGTGCCAGCTATGTGCCATCAGCTGCCCCCCGTGCCATCAGCTATGTGCCATCACCTGTCCCCCCAGTGCCATCAGCTGTGTGCCATTAGCTGCCCCCCCCAGTGCCATAAGCTTTCCCCCCCAGTGCCATCAGCTGTGTGCCATTAGCTGTCCCCCCAGTGCCATCAGCTGCCCCTCCCAGTGCAATCAGCTGTCACCCCCATGCCAGCTATATGCCATCAGCTTCCCCAGTGCCATCAGCTGTGCGCCGTCAGCTGGCCCCCAGTGCCGTCAGCTGTACCCCCAAAGTGCCATCAGCTGCCCCCCAGTGCCACCAGTTGTCCCCCCAGTGCCATCAGCTGTCCCCCCACCCCCGAGTGTCATCAGCTGCCCCCAGTGCCAGCTATGTGCCATCAGCCACCCCCCACAGTGCCATCAATTGTCCCCCACAGTGCCATCAATTGTCCCCCTCCCACCCGAGTGTCATCAGCTGCCCCCCCAGTGCCAGCTATGTGTCATCAGCTGCCCCCCAGTGCCATCAGCTATGTGCCATCACCTGTCCCCCCAGTACCATCACCTGTCCCCCCCAGTGCCATCAGCTGTGTGCCATTAGCTGCCCCCCCAGTGCCATAAGCTTTCCCCCCCAGTGCCATCAGCTGTGTGCCATTAGCTGTCCCCCCATCGCCATCAGCTGTGTGCCATCAGTTGCCCCTCCCAGTGCAATCAGCTGTCACCCCCATGCCAACTATATGCCATCAGCTTCCCCCAGTGCCATCAGCTGTGTGCCGTCAGCTGGCCCCCCCCAATGCCGTCAGCTGTACCCCCAAAGTGCCATCAGCTGCCCCCCAGTGCCACCAGTTGTCCCCCCAGTGCCAACAGTTGTCCCCCCCAGTGCCACCAGTTGTCCCCCCCAGTGCCATCAGCTGTCCCCCCCCACCCCCGAGTGTCATCAGCTGCCCCCCCCCCAGTGCCAGCTATGTGCCATCAGCTGCCCCCCCCCCAGTGCCATCAGCTATGTGCCATCACCTGTCCCCCCAGTGCAATCAGCTGTCCCCCCATGCCAGCTATATGCCATCAGCTTCCCCAGTGCCATCAGCTGTGTGCCATCAGCTTCCCCAGTGCCATCAGCTGCCCCCCAGTGCCATCAGCTGCCCCCCCAGTGCCATCAGCTGCCTCCCCCATGCCAGCTATGTGCCATCAGCTGCCTCCCCCATGCCAGCTATGTGCCATCAGCTGCCTCCCCATTGCCATCAGCTATGTGCCACCACCTGTCCCCCCGTGCCAACAGCTGTCCCCCCGTGTGCCATCAGCTGTGTGCCATCAGCTGCCCCCAGTGCAATCAGCTGTCCCCCCATGCCAGCTATATACCATCGGCTGTCCCCCCAGTGCCATCATTTGAGTGTCATCAGCTGCCCTCCCCAGTGCCATCAGCTGTCCCCCCATGCCAGCTTTTTGCCATCAGCTGTGTCCCCCCATGCCAGCTATATGCCATCAGCTGTCCCCCCAGTGCCGTCAGCTGTCCCCCCAGTGCCATCAGCTGCCCCCCCCAGTGCCATCAGTTGTCCCCCCCCTGTGCCATCAGCTGTGTGCCATCACCTGTCCCCCCCAGTGCCATCAGCTGTGTGCCATTAGCTGTCCCCCCAGGGCCATCAGCTGTCGCCCCCCAGTGCCAACAACTGTGTGCCATCAGCTGCCCCCCATGTGCCATCAGCTGTCCTCCCCATGCCAGCTATATGCCATCAGCTTCCCCCAGTGCCATGAGCTGTCCCCCAGTGCCATCAGCTGTCCCCCAGTGCCATCAGCTGTCCCCCAGTGCCATCAGCTGTCCCCCAGTGCCATCAGCTGTCCCCCAGTGCCATCAGCTGTCCCCCAGTGCCATCAGCTGTCCCCCAGTGCCATCAGCTGTCCCCCATGCCAGCTATATGCCATCAGCTTCCCCCCCCAGTGCCATGAATGAGCTTGCCCCCACTGCTATCAGCTGTCCCCCAGTGCCATCAGCTGTGTGCCGTCAGCTGTCCCCCCCAGTGCCATCAGCTGTCTCCCCCAGTGCCATTAGCTGTCCCCCCGTGCCAGCTACGTGCCATCAGCTTCCCCAGTGCCATCAGCTCCCCCCCCCAGTCATGTCCCCAGCGCCAGTGAAATAAAATACTTTCCTCTCCTGTAGGGGTGCCTTGTCTTGACGCAACACAGCGTCAGGTCATAGTGCCCGTAAGCACGACGTGTCAGGAGGAAACTGCAGTGCGGTGCGGACCAGCGGGTGACCACGGGGTGGTGAGTAATAGCATGGGCTTCACTCCCGCTCCGTGGTCACATGACACAAACTAATCCTTGATGCAAAAAATTTGCATCGAGGATTTTTTGTGTGTCGAATTACTCGATTCAATCGAATAATTGTTTCAGCCCTAGTCGCTGCGTTCACAGAGACAACTTTTTTTTATTTTGAAGCTTGTTCTTCTGTTGGAGTATTGTTTTCAACTGAATCATCTTGGGGTACATAAAAATTAATTAAAAACACTAAAATGTATAAAAATTATCTATATGATAACCCTTGAAGTAAACTGAAGTCCAGGCAACAAGTAATATCACCGTCAGTAATAGACAGACAGGCAATCTATTCGGTGCCTGACATGACAGCCTATCACAGCCCTGCCCCTCCTTGGGGTCACGGAGGGACTCCTCTCCCTCTGTCTATACATCCGATCCCGGCCGTTGCACCGGATGTCGGCTGTACATCTCTGCACGGATGTACAATTCCGTCCACCTTTGGGAAGGGTTAATTCCTGGTTTTCTCATAATCTCACAGCGTCCAAGGCTGCAGTCACCACCACGTAGCAGCCACGATGTGGCACCACGGATTGAAGGGCTGACTCCTTGGAGTTTGTTCACCCCACAAAAGAGCCAAATGGAAGTAACCTTTCCGGCCAGATGAGGGTTTTTTTGCTTTATTTTTTTTTGCCAGACAAGTATTTTATGTCATCTTTACCATATGTATTTATAATGGGGAAAAAAAAATGTACGAGGGGATGAAGTTTTTGTTTCTCCAGGGAAAGTCTGCAAGGACATTCACACCGAGATGTCACAAACACTAGAGAAGTGTCCTCGGTGTGAATGTCCTTTCCCTGGTGAAACAAAAATTTCATGACGGCCCGTAACTCCACAGACGCGAGGCTTCCTTCTGCCATCTCAGGTTCTAAAATAGTTCTAACAATCGTACACATCGGATAGTTGCAGTTACATAGGATATCACGCTTTCATACGCTACCAAATTCATTTTCAGGGTGAAATAAAAAAAAAAAAAAAAACACCACAAATCCACCATTGCTTTTTGTGGTTTTGTTTTTATGGTGTTTAAAAAAAATCTCCGATTATGAGAATATAAAATTTAGATTTTGTTCTACAATTTTTTTTAAAAAAAACTTTGAAAAAAATCTCAGTATTTCATTGCATCGCCATATTCTCACATCCATAAACATTTTGTATTTCCCTCCACAGGGCTGTGTGGGGGCCGGTTTCTCACAGGTCGAGCTGTAGCTTTTATGGGTACCATTGAAGGGTAAATATGACTTTTTATTCAATTTTTTGGGGAGCACGAGGCGAACAAAAGATAGCAATTGGACCATTTACATTTTTTTCCATTCTGGCGTTCACCATGCACGATAAAAATGTTTCGATTTTAACACTTTAAACATTTTTGAACACAGTGATATCAATTATGTTTACATTTTTTATTGGTTCTGTATTTTTATATGTAAAATTGGGAACGGGGAGAGATTTTTTGTCCCCCTAGGACAGGGATGGGCAAACTGTGGCTCTCCAGCTGTTGCAAAGCTACAACTTCCAGCATGCAAAGACTGCTTACAGCTATCGGCCTACAGCAGGGCATGATGGGAGTTGTAGTTTTACAGTTTGCCCATGCCTATCCTAGGGGGACAGGAGACCAACACCTAATCCTCTTATCACTTATACAGTAGCAGTAATATACTCTTGCAGTGTATGGGAATTTTCCCTACTTTCTATTAAGCCCAACCAGAAGCAGGGCTTAACCGGCAGTTTGCTATGGTAGGCCTGGGAGCCGTCTGCCATAACAACAGATAGGAACACACTGATTTCGCCGTTTGGGGAAGGGTGGGGGGGTTTCAGTTCCCTCCCAATGACAACCTCTCAAATGACGCTGTCACTATTGACTACGGCAACTGAGGGGTTAAATGACTGGGATTGGAGTTATCCCGGTCACCGCCAGTAGGTGTCAGCTGTATTACAAAGCTGGCACCCACGGTGTACGGAGAAGGCTCAGCTTGCAAGCGCTCTCCATATACCCAGCATTAATCGTGGACGTACAGTTATGTTCGAGGACATGAAGAAGTCCAAGGGATGCTGATTTTCCGAAAACTTATGATAAGACATAGAGACATATGAAAAGTTTTGATTGTGGGGGTCAGAGTGCTGAGACCCCTACATATTGCTAGAATGAGGAGACAGAAGCGAGACAAGCTCAGTAGAGTCTAAGGCCTGTCTTGATTCCCCCCCCCCCCTGCAGTGAGGAGAGAAGTAGTGATATGCCTCGTTCTAAGGATCAGTGGCGTCTCCGCACTCAGACCCCTACCAATCAAAACTTGATCACCTATCCATCCTCCTCAGCCGAATGAAGGGAAGGCGCGCGCAGTGTGCACATGCCGTCTCCCATCGCTCTTCCTGCTGCTTTCCCATAGACATAGCAGCAGCGAGTAAAAAGAGACGGGAGAGGGCACGTGGGCAGTGCGCACGCCTTCCCTTTACACAGCTGATAGTCGGGGGTTGCCGGATGTCGGACCCCCACCGATCTGATATTGATGACCTATCCTGAGGAGGAACGTTCATCGATATTAAAAGCCCGGAGAACGCCTTTAAAAGAGATGTATCATCACATGACCAGGAAAGATTCTCATCCTCCGGATGTTAAAAATGAAGGTTCTAATTCAATCATTGTAAGCAGAGATATTGAAAAAGTGAGAAATTGATGCACATAATACATTAGAAAGTGGTGTAACTTTGTATTACACAGTAAACAATCTTTCCCCTTAATAATAGCACGTATCCATACATTTCACTAACACACAAGCGTCATGGATCTTACCTGGTGTTGTTTGCAAAATCCCACTTAACGGCCCCCAGCAGACGATGCACGCTGGATTTTGAAGGCTCTTCGTCCAGTTTGTTTTTAAAAAGTTTTATGATTAGGCTTTCTATATCTTGCAGCTCAAAAATATTCTCCATACCTGCAAGAGAGGCGGTGAGAGAAGACATGGGATTTAAAACCTTCAGGACCCTGCCATTTTTCACCTTAAAGGGAACCTGTCACCTCCGAAACACATTCCAAGCTGGAAGCAGTACCTGACACTAGGCAGCATTGTGATTCTAACGACCATTGTCTTCCTTTTTATTTATTTCACTTTAACACAATAACAGCATTTTCTGAAAGCCATTTTTTTTTTTTTTTTTTGGGCGATTGTCTCATGTAGGGGCTCATTTTTTGCAGGATGAGGTGACTGTTTGATTGGTACCATTTTGGGGTACATAGAACTTTTTTGACCATTTTCTTTTAATACCCTTTTTGGAAAGTGAGGTGGGCAAAAATTTCTATTTCATCATAGTTTTTCATTTTTTATTTTTTTTTAGGCGCTCATCCTGCGGGAAAAGTAACATGACCCTTTCATAGATCAGGTCGTTACGAACGTGGTGATATCAAACGTGCAGTATATTTTATTTTTTAAATGTTTAATCAATTATTAATGTGCGGCTATAAGAAGAAATTCGATTTTTATTTTATTTTTTTTCGACCCAGCCCCACTTGGTTCTTGCAGATCCAGTTGGTCCGAGTCGATGCCTATATAATACGCTGCGGCACACTATACAGTGACTTTACACAGCTTGATCAGCCTCCTGCTTTGAGCAGGAGCCTGATCAGGATCATCTATACCATGGCAAGCCAGAAGCCTGTGAAGGCGTCCGGTTGCCATGGTAACCATCGGGAAAGCTGGCACAGCAGTGCAGTGCCCGATGGGGGACGGAGGGAGCCCTCCCTCTGTGAACCCATCAAGCATGGGGTCAGTGTAGCAGCAGAGCAGTGGCCCCATGGGAGAGGGAGTGAGCTCCTTCCCTGTTAACCCTTACCATACATCGCTCCCTATGGAGCTCCTCATGGAAGGGGTTAAACGACTGCCATCGGTGCCAGCACGAATGTCAGTCATTTCACACAGAGTGTCAGCTAACCGCTCTGGCTATCTCCTAAAAATGGGGGGGGGGGAGAGAATATCGTGGGGGGGGGGGGGGTAATCAGGCTTAGCTATACCATGGCAAGCGGGAAACCTGTGATGGCAACCATCGGAACTGACATTTGTGTACAGACTAGCCAATCATTGGTCCCGGGCCGGTTAGCTGAGATCCCTGGCTGTGTGTAACAGCCAGGGTCTCAGCGCTGTCACCATGTCTGCAGACACGGAGAGATGCCCAGCCTCCCACTGGTGACAGTTTAATGCCGTGACGTGTATACTCGTCATGGAGCGCCGAGTAGCAGTGCTCCATGACGAGTATACAAGTCAAATAGCGCTAAGGGGTTAAGGAGTCCACATTTTCCACAAAGTACATCAGCAACTGCACTCTAACATTGCTGTGTCCGAATATTGTTTTGTTCCCCTTAAAGGGGGAATTCCAGCTTTGGGCCCCAGAATGTGGTCCACATAAAATAAGAAACGCACTCTGTTCCAGCGCAGAGGGTTCTCAGTCAGAGATGCTGTTGGCCAAAGCTCTGGATGAGGTCTTGTGTCGCTGCAGCCATTCAACAGCCTCAGCAGTGACATGTCCCCAAGAGACACATTACTGCTGGGCCACTGGAACTGAGCAGTGAGGAGCAGCTGAGTGCCTTTTTAGGACCACATTCCCAGGAACTGGCAACCCCTGGGGTCCTCCGCTGTCCCTCTGGTCATAGGAAAACCCACTCACCTGTCCACGGTCTCACTGCTGCTTCGGGTCCCCGCTGGACTAGGAAGCAGCTTGCGCCCATGACCGCTGCAGCCAATCACAGACCTCAGCGGCCACAGTGGCTTGAACACCATGTCACTACAGTGATTTACAGCGAGGCTCTGCCTGGGAGCTGTTCGGGCTATAGGCAATACATGAATACACTCACCAGCTTTGACAGCCAGCCAGTTAAGACTCCATTTGACTCGATATATGTCATTGCTCTAAAACACACAAAGAATACAAGTCAGCGCTGAAATAATACAGAGAGAGAATCACCTTATAGGAGGACGCTCCATGTCTTCAAATTGGTACTGGAAAAGGTACAGCTTATGTAAAGGGGTAGGACCAGAGTGCTCAGTACATACCCTTCTGACAAACCTACAAGTGTAATATTTTAAGATGCCTCAAGAAAAATAAAAGAAGCAGAATCTAGAAGCCACAACTCCTCCGTTCTAGTGCTCACTGGGGGTTAACAGCGCACAATCCCCGGTCTCTGGTATTTCAGAAATGAGCGCTAAGGAGTTGAAGTAAATTGGAAAACTCCATACCGGCTCACTATACAATAAATAATCATCTTTCTATAGAACTAGAAACTCCTGCAAGAGATGTTCTGCACAATGAGTGATCAGCTGGTCTAGAGGCAGATATAGCAGGCAATTATCTGGAGTGAACCGGTCACTCCCAATCATTGCTGCTCTCACCTCTTCTGGCGTTCAGGCAATCACCTCCTCTATATGAGGACTGGCGGCCGTTACCATGATCACTCATCCCTGTAGAAAATCATTGCTTCTGGGCAGCGGGTCACTGTTTAGACAGCACCATCTGCTGCCCAGAAATAATAATTTAGGTGACTGCAGCAGAAGGCCTTCACCGAGTTTCCCCGTTCATAAGTGGCACCTTAACACAGGTCCTTCCTGATAACTGCCCAGATCATTGGCCCATGTAAAGGGACCTTTAGGCCCCATTCACACGTCCGTAGTGTATCGCGGATCCGCAACACACCTTGCCGCCAGCCCCATAGAGATACCTATACTTGTCCGCAATTGCAGGCAAGTATAGGACATGCTCTATATTATTGCCACAAGATCGGCGGCGCGCTCCGCAATTGCCGAGGGCACAGTGTGTGCTCTCCACATCCATCACGTCCCCATTTAAAATGAATGGGTCCCACCGGAACGGGTGCGGACGAACATTGCGGACGTGTGAATGGGGCCTTAGAGTGTCTGCTAGGAAGAAGCAAGCATTACACAACAGTCACTGAAATCACGGGCCTGTATGGGTATGCCGATGCTTTTTGGAAACGCTATCCTCTCCAAGTTCAAAACACTAAAAATGAGTAAAACGGATGTAAATGTGAACAAACCCTGCAGTAGACAGAAGTGCAGCGCTTCGCCGCAGGACACACAAAGTCACATAAAGAGCGGAAGAGGTTGTGGTAATCTCGGTTTGCAAGTTCAAATCCAGACACCGGGATCTGATGTGTAGTCGCACCTGTAAAGAAGAAAGGATAGCTGCAAGTACCACAGGAAAGACAAGATGTGCACGACGTGACGGGACACAACGCACTTACTCCCTTCATGACAGTAATAGCGGAATCCAAGCGGCAGCTCTCCTGAGGAAGAAACAGAAGCTGGTTGGTCAGTCAGCGGCGCACAAGCTCTCACCTCATCACTCATTCTCCGTCTGGATGTGGCGGCCACCTCACCGGCAGGGTTGGGGTACCCCTGTTCCCAGCATAGCTGCCTTCTTCCCACTGGGTCGGTAATAACACGGCCATGCTGACAGTAAACCTTTTGTCACAAAAGTCAGTAAAAAAAAATTTAAGTACAGAAGTCGCACACTTCTGGCAATTTTTTTTTTTAGACAAGTTCCCCCCCCCCCCCAGATATCTACAAGCACTGTGGAAAGCTGCAGCTCTCTACCCATCAGATGTGTAAACCTTCCCTCCTCCTATGTGTTGATGCTCACGTGCACTGACGGCAGCTCCTCACCTGGATCGATGAAGTCGTGGAAGGAGTCCATGATCCCGTTCTGCAGGGAGTAGCGCACGCAGCCGATCTCACAGGGAACGTATCGCTGCTTGCACAGGCTGGGCATCTCTCCGTGGCTGAAGATGTTGATGACGTAAATCACACATTTCTCCAAATCTACAAAACGAACAATGCAGAAGTGTTTCAGACTCGTCTGTGGCATTTGCACTGCACATACAATTTCTGTCAGTGTACATACGAAGCGGTTGTTCAGGATTAGAAAACATGGCTGCTTTATGCCAAAAACAGCATCGCCTCTGTCCGCATTCACTTCAATGGAGCTGAGCTGCAATACCTTGAACAACCTATGCACAGGTTTTTAGGGGGGAAAGCAGCCATGTTTTTCTAAACTTGGACAACCCCTTTAAGCTGATTCTGAAAAAGCTTGGTGATAACCTGCATGGCTGCCATCATACAGGCCGCCTGGACCACTAAGTGACAGCTGGTGGCATATTGCTGGTCACTCAACTTTCCTAGAACAGGTAACTAGGATGGCAGGTGGCGACGGGGGACAAGCCTCCCTAGTGTCACCCGCGGTGCTGGGGAGACTCGTCCCTGTCTGTGAACGGTGAAGGAATTACAACCGTTTGCATATGTGCCCCCACTTGTTAAGGAACCAAAAGTAGAGATGAGCGAATTTCTATTTTTTGTTCGGCGTCCAAAGTTCGGGTTATCGAAGCATCCCGTTATGGATTCCGCTACCGCGGACCATAACGGCATTTGGAATCCATAAGGGGCTGCTTCATTGAACCCGAACCTTGGACAACCCTAAGGACCTGGGGTGACGTCACCGTCATGTGATCAGTGCAGGGCGTGGCTCAGCACTAGATTGGATAAGAGGTGATCCAGTACTGAGCCACGCCCCCTGCACTGATCACATGACGGTGACGTCACCCCAGGTCCTTAGGGTTGTCCAAGGTTCGGGTTCAATGAAGCAGCCCCTTATGGATTCCAAATTCCGTTATGGTCTGTGGTAGCGGAATCCATAACGGGATGCTACGATAACCCGAACTTTGGACGCCGAACTAAAAATAGAAGTTCGCTCATCTCTAACCAAAAGTAATGGGACAATTGGCTTCTCAGCTGCTCCATGGCGAGGTGTGCGTTATTCCCTCATTATCCCAATTACAATGAGCAGATAAAAAGTCCATAGTCCATTTCACGTGTGCTATTTGCATTTGGAATATGTTGCTGTCAACTCTCAAGATGAGATCAAAAAAGCTGTCACTATCCGTGAAGCCATCATTAGGCTGAAAAAACAAAAACCCATCAGAGAGATGGCAAAAACATTAGGCGCAGCCAAAACACCACCGCACGGTGAGCTCAGCAACACCAAAAGACCCGGAAGACCACGGAAAACAACTGTGGTGGATGACCGAAGAATTCTTTCCCTGGTGAAGAAAACAACCTTAACAACAGTTGGCCGGATGAAGAAGACTCTCCAGAAGGTCGGTGTGTGTGTGTCAGATTCAGCAATCAGGAGAAGACTTCACCAGAGGGAATACAGAGGGTTCACCACAAGATGGAAACCATCGGTGAGCCTCAAAGACAGGAAGGCCGGATGAAGAAGACTCTCCAGAAGGTAGGTGTATGTGTGTCAGAGTCAGCAATCAGGAGAAGACTTCACCAGAGGGAATACAGAGGGTTCACCACAAGATGGAAACCATCGGTGAGCCTCAAAGACAGGAAGGCCGGATTAGAGTTTGCCAAACGGCATCTAAAAAAGCCTTCACAGATCTGGAAGAACGTCCTATGGAGAGATAAGACCAAGATCAACCTGTCCCAGAAGAGAAGAGTATGGAGAAGGAAGGGAACTGCTCCTGAGCCTAAGCATCCCACCTCATCAGGGAAGCATGGTGGTAGTAGTGTCATGGCGTGGGCATGTATGGCGGCCAATGGAACTGCTTCTCTTGTATTTATTGATGATGTGACTGCTGACAGAAGCGGCAGGATGAATTCTGAAGTGTTTCGGGAATATTATCTGCTCCTATTCAGCCAAATGCTTCAGAACTCATTGGACGGCGCTTCACAGTGCAGATGGACAATGACCCAAAGCAACTCCGATGGAGCATGCATTTCACCTGCTGAAGACAAAACTGAAGGGAAAATGCCCCAAGAACCAGCAGGAGCTGAAGACAGTTGCAGGAGAGGCCTGGCAGAGCATCACCAGGGAGGAAACCCAGTGTCTGGTGATGTCCATGCGTTCCAGACTTCAGGCTGTGATTGACTGCAAAGGATTTGCAACCAAGTATTAAAAAGTGAAAGTTTGGTTTACGATTATTACTCTGTCCTATTACTTTTGGCCCCTTAACAAGTGTGAGGCACATATGCAAACTGTCGTAATTCCGACACCGTTCACCTGATTTGGATGTAAATACCCTCAAATCCACTGTGGTGGTGTATAGGGCCATAAATGTTAGAATTGTGTCGATGTCCCAATATTTATGGACCGGACCATGTAATGCACTATACTGTTATACATCCAGTAATTGTAAGAAATCTATGAATTTGTCCTCAGAAAAAGTTAGAAAAGCTGTCGATGTATGTCCTGGAAATGCAGAGAAAGGTAATAAGTGCAGCCGCTATATTCAGTGCTGCCATGATGTGGTCGCCCGGTAATAAATAACTTTTTACAGATGTCCGCAGCTATGGGAAAATTCCTACTTAAAGGGGTTGTCCGGGTTCAGCTCCATATTTTCACCCAGGCAGCCCCATTAAGATGACTATCTGAGCATTTCATGCTCCGGTGCTCTCCTTTGCCCTGCACTAAATCGCACAGGGCAGAGGCATTTTCAGGAGATCCAGTGACGTACCGGGCTTTTCTTCCGCCCAGCAGTGTGTTCGGTGATGTCACCGGCACTGGTGGGTGGGCTTTAGCGCTGCCCTAGCCTATAAAACGGCTAGGGCAGCTCTAAAGCCGGCCCATCAGAGCCAGTAAAGCCTCCGCCTAGCAGCGCGCATAGGTAAACAAACAAGCCCTTGCCCTGCGCTGGATCGCATGAAAGGCTCCGATGCTCATCTCAGTGGGGCTATCTGGGTGGAAATATAGGCATGACCGGGTTCATCTCTGAACCCCGACAACCCCTTTAATTGCTACCCGCAGTCCATTTTCCGGTCCACGGCTCGTTTTTTTCCTCTCGCACATGATGTGTCATTGCCTGGAGCAGAGCGGGTGACTGTGCCCATGCTGGGGAGGAATGGAACAATGTTTACCGGAAGATGCACACACAAGAGCCAGTGCGCCAAACCCGAGAAACCCTGATGAATGGCAGGAAAAGTCTAAGGCATATTGGCACACCATAGACTTTTTCCCGGGTGCAGGTGCCCACAGAGGGGGCTCTGAGTGCCGCCTCTGGCACCCAGGCCATACGTTCGCCACCACTGCTGTAGGAGATCTCAAAACCAGAGTGTTATAGGGGAGGCTGAAGCAGCACGCGACACATCATTTGGAAAGCAATGACGAGGAGTACACTGACTGCGGTAAATACTAGAGCACAATAGTGTTAGAAGTGGAATGCTGGATCCCGCGAGCCGATTGCCATGGGCAGAGTACGTGAAGAGGCCGCTGGGTATGTCTTCTGGTATGAGCGCAGCGACACCACGGAGGCCGGAGAATGGAGTAATGATGAGGCGTAACTGGAGGGACGGACATAGTGGTGGAGAGAGGTGGGCATGGGGGTGTTATACATACCCTTCCCTGGACCTTCCTTCCTCCAGCCAAGCCGCCCCTTCAGTGTATGTCCCTTTAGGGACTGAGCTAATACAGGCGGTGGAGAAGAAAAAACGGAAAACCTGCGTACAGGACCTTTAAGGTTCTGCCGTTACCATTTGTAATGCACCTACCTTTTAAATTCTGCTGCGTTTCCGCATCGCCGATGCCTTCCTTCCGCAACAAGTCATGTGTACACGGGATGTGAGGCGACATGTTGTGCTGGACATGTGGCTGCAGCAGACGATTTCTAGTTGGGGCGGAGACATGCCGTCCATATTGATGTTGGAAAACCTCTTTAAGAGACATATAAAGCAAGAAATTCACAAGTCTAAAATGATTGTATATTTAGGTCCAAACAAATGACTTCATACATTCTAAGGCTGCGTTCACACCTCCGTTATTTCATCCTCTCACTAGTTCTGTCGGATCCACTAACACGTTACAGCTCCACTAGGAGACGGATGGTGGAGATCGGAGCTTGTGGCATAGCCAGCATAAAATAACCGAACACCAGTGTCGGCCGACTGGAGCCGAGGTCTATTTATTCACCCAAATCCACACAAGGGGTATCAGGGCGCAGCCCCCTCCGCAGGTGACGATACACATTACTTAATAGACACACCTGTTCTAGCCACAGCGGGTTGGATGCACGCATAGATGTCAAGGGAGGGGTCAAAAACTGGTATAACACCAAAAACCGAATAAAATAACACATAAATCCCATTTCCTAATATCACATAATAACAATAATTAAAGGGGATGTCCGACAACAGCCCCCACCGTCCAGACCTGTGAACATAAGGCAGCCTCCACTGCCTGCGGTCCCGAGGCTGCTCCGCTCCCCACAGGACCAGTGGAAATAGCGCAGAGCTGCACTGTCTAATATAGCTAGGATCTAAAATACAGGCGAAAACTAACCGGATTGAGAGGTGGCTCTTACCTTCCCGGCTCCTGCTGCACCGCTCTAGTCCTCTCTGTTCTCCTCCAACCGGACAATTAAACTTCAGCACCTGAAAGAGGCAGGTCACCAAGGCTGAGCAAACCGTTATTAGGCAATCGAGTATTCCACCGATTATTATTACGATGGAGTACTCTAATAAGAAAAAAGTAATAGACTGTTTTTCATTATAAAAACTCATCACACCCCAACACCCTTCGTTCCCCCCTGTGCGATCAGCCCAAGTGCATCAGTTTCCCCCTCCCATGCCATCAGCTCCCTTCCCCCAGTGCCTTCAGCCCCTCCATGCCATCCACTGCCATGTCCCCCACTCCCCCAGTGCCTCCCTGCCATGTCCCCCTCCCCCAGCGCCTCCATGCCATGTCCCCCACTCCCCCAGTGCCTTCATGCCATGTCCCCCCCTCCCCCAGTGCCTCCATGCCATGTGATGTCCCCCAGTGCCATCAGATCGGCCCCTCCATGCCATGTCCCCCACTCCCCCAGTGCCTCCATGCTATGAGATGTCCCCCAGTGCCATCAGATCACCCCCCCATGCCATGTCCCCAAATCCCCCAGTGCCTTCAGCCCCTCCATGCCATTCACTGCCATGTCCCCCACTGCCTCCATGCCATCTATTGCCATGTCCCCCTCCCCCAGTGCCTCCATGCCATGTCCCCCTCCCCCAGTGCCTCCATGCCATGTCCCCCCCTCCCCCAGTGCCTCCATGCCATGTGTTTTCCCCTAGTGCCATCAGATCAGCACTCCATGCCATGTCACCCACTCTCCCAGTGCCATCAGATCAGCCCCTCAATCCCATCCACTGCCATGTCCCCCTCCCCCAGCCCCTCCATGCCATGTCCCCCACTCCCCCAGTTTAATCTGCCCCTCCATGCCATGTCCCCACTCCCCCAGCGCCTCCATGCCATGTCCCCCACTCCCCCAGTTTAATCTGCCCCTCCATGCCATCCACTGCCATGTCCCCCTCCCCCAGTGCCTCCATGCCATCCATTGCCATGTCCCCCTCACCCAGTGCCTCCATGCCATGTGATGTTCCCCAGTGCCATCAGATCAGCCCCTCCATGCCATGTCCCCCACTCCCCCAGCGCCTCCATGCCATGTCTCCCTCCCCCAGTGCCTCCATGCCATGTCTCCCTCCCCCAGTGCCTCCATGCCATGTCCCCCCCTCCCCCAGCGCCTCCATGCCATGTGATGTCCCCCAGTGCCATCAGATCAGCCCCTCCATGCCATGTCCCCCAATCCCCCAGTTTAATCTGCCCCTCCATGCCATCCATTGCCATGTGCCCCTCCATGCCATCCATTGCCATGTCCCCCTCCCCCAGTGCCTCCATGCCATAACCCTGCACACACACACACACACACACACAGTATATAACTCTGCACACACACACACACACAGTATATAACCCTGCACACACACAGTATATAACCCTGCACACACACAGTATATAACCCTGCACACACACAGTATATAACCCTGCACACACACACAGTATATAACCCTGCACACACACACACAGTATATAACCCTGCACACACACACAGTATATAACCCTGCACACACACACAGTATATAACCCTGCACACACACACAGTATATAACCCTGCACACACACAGTATATAACCCTGCACACACACACAGTATATAACCCTGCACACACACACAGTATATAACCCTGCACACACACACAGTATATAACCCTGCACACACACAGTATATAACCCCGCACACACACAGTATATAACCCGCACACACACAGTATATAACCCTGCTACACACACAGTATATAACCCTGCACACACACAGTATATAACCCTGCACACACACAGTATATAACCCTGCACACACACAGTATATAACCCTGCACACACACAGTATATAACCCTGCACACACACAGTATATAACCCTGCACACACACACAGTATATAACCCTGCACACACACACAGTATATAACCCTGCACACACACACAGTATATAACCCTGCACACACACACACAGTATATAACCCTGCACACACACACACAGTATATAACCCTGCACACACACACACAGTATATAACCCTGCACACACACACACAGTATATAACCCTGCACACACACACAGTATATAACCCTGCACACACACACAGTATATAACCCTGCACACACACAGTATATAACCCTGCACACACACACAGTATATAACCCTGCACACACACACAGTATATAACCCTGCACACACACACAGTATATAACCCTGCACACACACACAGTATATAACCCTGCACACACACAGTATATAACCCTGCACACACACACAGTATATAACCCTGCACACACACACAGTATATAACCCTGCACACACACAGTATATAACCCTGCACACACACACAGTATATAACCCTGCACACACACACAGTATATAACCCTGCACACACACACAGTATATAACCCTGCACACACACACACACAGTATATAACCCTGCACACACACACACAGTATATAACCCTGCACACACACACAGTATATAACCCTGCACACACACACAGTATATAACCCTGCACACACACACACACAGTATATAACCCTGCACACACACAGTATATAACCCTGCACACACACACAGTATATAACCCTGCACACACACACAGTATATAACCCTGCACACACACACAGTAGTATATAGCCCTGCACACACACACACAGTATATAACCCTGCACACACACACAGTATATAACCCTGCACACACACAGTATATAACCCTGCACACACACACAGTATATAACCCTGCACACACACACAGTATATAACCCTGCACACACACACAGTATATAACCCTGCACACACACACAGTATATAACCCTGCACACACACACAGTATATAACCCTGCACACACACACAGTATATAACCCTGCACACACACACAGTATATAACCCTGCACACACACACAGTATATAACCCTGCACACACACAGTATATAACCCTGCACACACACACAGTATATAACCCTGCACACACACACAGTATATAACCCTGCACACACACACAGTATATAACCCTGCACACACACACAGTATATAACCCTGCACACACACACAGTATATAACCCTGCACACACACACAGTATATAACCCTGCACACACACAGTATATAACCCTGCACACACACACACAGTATATAACCCTGCACACACACACACAGTATATAACCCTGCACACACACACACAGTATATAACCCTGCACACACACAGTATATAACCCTGCACACACACAGTATATAACCCTGCACACACACACAGTATATAACCCTGCACACACACAGTATATAACCCTGCACACACACACAGTATATAACCCTGCACACACACAGTATATAACCCTGCACACACACACAGTATATAACCCTGCACACACACACAGTATATAACCCTGCACACACACACAGTATATAACCCTGCACACACACAGTATATAACCCTGCACACACACACAGTATATAACCCTGCACACACACAGTATATAACCCTGCACACACACAGTATATAACCCTGCACACACACAGTATATAACCCTGCACACACACAGTATATAACCCTGCACACACACAGTATATAACCCTGCACACATGTATACAGTCTATGACCCCGCACTCATATATACAGTCTATGACCCCGCACACATGTATACAGTCTATGACCCCGCACACACATGTATACAGTAAATAACCACACACATACACATGTATACAATATATACACGGGTACACAATCTATAACGTCGCACATACACATGTATACAATATATAACCTCACACACACACACGGGTACACAATCTATAAAGTCGCACATACACATGTATAGAGTAGACTGCCACGTGAATCCCGACCACTGACGTGGCTGTAGATGCACACGGCTGCACTGAGGAGGTGTCGTAGCAGCCGAGCGCTCTCACCATTTCATGATTATCAGCATTTGGTTTCGGAGGTTCAAGTTCGCGGCTCTTCCAATCTTTGGCCTTTTCTGCATATTTTTCCTTTTCTTCAGCCGATAGCAACTAGAAAAAAAACGTACAAATTTCCATCAATAAAGATGAGAATCAAGAAGAGTCAACTAATATTCAGCCAGAACTCAGAAAAAGTCTTCAGTGATATCTTATTACTGGAGGAAGACAACTGCAGACAATGACTTGTGATGGGGATCTGTGGGTAACACACTATACACCCTCCGCCGTCCCCCTCTATATACACTATATCCCTCCGCCGTCCCCCTCTATATACACTATATCCCCTCCTCCAGTCCCCCTCTATATACACTATACACCCTCCGCCGTCCCCCTCTATATACACTATATCCCCTCCGCCGTCCCCCTCTATATACACTATATCCCTCCGCCAGTCCCCCTCTATATACACTATATCCCTCCTCCAGTCCCCCTCTATATACACTATATCCCCTCCTCCAGTCCTCCCTCTATATACACTATATCCCCTCCTCCAGTCTCTCCCTCTATATACACCATATCCCTCCTCCAGTCCTCCCTCTATATACACCATATCCCCTCCTCCAGTCACTCCCTCTATATACACTATATCCCCTCCTCCAGTCCCCCCTCTATATACACTATATCCCCTCCTCCATCCCCCCTCTATATACACTATATCTCCTCCTCCAGTCCTCCCTCTATATACACTATATCCCCTCCTCCAGTCCTCCCTCTATATACACTATATCCCCTCCTCCAGTCCCCCCTCTATATACACTATATCCCCTCCTCCATCCCCCCTCTATATACACTATATCTCCTCCTCCAGTCCTCCCTCTATATACACTATATCTCCTCCTCCAGTCCTCCCTCTATATACACTATATCCCCTCCTCCAGTCCTCCCTCTATATACAGTCATGTGAAAAAATTAGGACACCCTTTGAAAGCATGTGGTTTTTTGTAACATTTTTAATAAATGGTTATTTCATCTCCGTTTCAACAATACAGAGAGATTAAAGTAATCCGACTAAACAAAGAAAACTGAAGAAAAGTCTTTTCAAGATCTTCTGTAAATGTCATTCTACAAAAATGCCTATTCTAACTGAGGAAAAAGATAGGACACCCTCACATGTATTCCCTCTTAAATTGGCTCAGATCTCACACAGGTATATCACACCAGGTGCACATAATTAGTAGATCGTTACTCTGCATGTTGAATGAGGCTTGCCCTATTTAAACCTCAGACATTTAGTTTGGTGTGCTCCTGACTGTTGAAGTGAGAGTGAGCACCATGGTGAGAGCAAAAGAGCTGTCAGAGGACTTCAGAAAAAGATTGTAGCAGCCTATGAGTCTGGGAAGGGATTTAAAAGATCTCCAAAGATTTTGAAATCAGCCATTCCACTGTCCGGAAGATAGTCTACAAGTGGAGGGCTTTCAAAACAACTGCCAACATGCCCAGGACTGGTCGCCCCAGCAAGTTCACCCCAAGAGCAGACCGCAAGATGCTAAAAGAGGTCTCCAAAAACCCTAAAGTGTCATCTCGAGAACTACAGCAGGCTCTGGCTACTGTTGATGTAGAAGTACATGCCTCTACAATCAGAAAGAGACTGTACAAGTTTAACTTGCATGGGAGGTGTGCAAGGAGGAAACCTTTGCTTTCCAAGAGAAACATCGAGGCCAGACTGACATTTGCCAGAGATAAAGTTGACAAAGACCAGGACTTCTGGAATAATGTTCTTTGGACAGATGAGTCCAAAATTGAATTATTTGGACACAACAGCAGAGGACATGTTTGGCGTAAACCAAACACAGCATTCCAAGAAAAGAACCTCATACCAACTGTGAAGCATGGAGGTGGAAGTGTCATGGTTTGGGGCTGCTTTGCTGCAGCAGGACCTGGTCAGCTCACCATCATAGAATCCACGATGAATTCTACTGTGTATCAGAAGGTGCTTGAAGAACATGTGAGACCATCAGTTAGAAAATTAAAGCTGAAGCGGAACTGGACCATGCAACATGACAATGACCCAAAACATACTAGTAAATCAACCAAAGATTGGCTGAAAAAGAAGAAATGGAGAGTCCTGGAATGGCCAAGTCAAAGTCCAGATTTGAATCCCATTGAGATGCTGTGGGGTGACTTGAAAAGGGCTGTACGTGCAAGAAACCCCTCAAACATCTCACAGCTGAAAAAGTTCTGCATTGAGGAGTGGGGTAAAATTTCCTCAGACCGATGTCGAAGACTGGTAGATGGCTACAAGAACCGTCTCACTGCAGTTATTTCAGCCAAAGGAGGTAACACTCGCTATTAGGGGCAAGGGTGTCCTATCTTTTTCCTCAGTTAGAATAGGCATATTTGTAGAATGACATTTACAGAAGATCTTGAAAAGACTTTTCTTCAGTTTTCTTTGTTTAGTCGGATTACTTTAATCTCTCGGTATAGTTGAAACGGAGATGAAATAACCATTTATTAAAAATGTTACAAAAAACCACATGCTTTCAAAGGGTGTCCTAATTTTTCCACATGACTGTACACTATACCCCTCCTCCAGTCCTCCATCTATATACACTATATCCTCTCCTCCAGTCCTCCCTCTATATACACTATATCCCCTCCTCCAGTCCTCCCTCTATATACACTATATCCCCTCCTCCAGTCCCCCCTCTATATACACTATACACTCCTCCTCCAGTCCCCCCCTCTATATACACTATATCCCCTCCTCCAGTCCTCCCTCTATATACACTATATCCCTCCTCCAGTCCTCCCTCTATATACACTATATCCCCTCCTCCAGTCCTCCCTCTATATACACTATATCCCCTCCTCCAGTCCTCCCTCTATATACACTATATACCCTCCTCCAGTCCTCCCTCTATATACACTATACCCCTCCTCCAGTCCTCCTCTATATACACTATATCCCTCCTCCAGTCCTCCCTCTATATACACTATACCCCTCCTCCAGTCCTCCCTCTATATACACTATACCCTCCTCCAGTCCCCCTCTATATACACTATATCCCTCCTCCAGTCCTCCTCTATATACACTATATCCCCTCCTCCAGTCCTCCCTCTATATACACTATATCCCCTCCTCCAGTCCTCCTCTATATACACTATATCCCCTCCTCCAGTCCTCCCTCTATATACACTATATCCCTCCTCCAGTCCTCCCTCTATATACACTATATCCTCTCCTCCAGTCCTCCCTCTATATACACTATATACCCTCCTCCAGTCCTCCCTCTATATACACTATATCCCCTCCTCCAGTCCTCCCTCTATATACACTATATACCCTCCTCCAGTCCTCCCTCTATATACACTATATCCCCTCCTCCAGTCCTCCCTCTATATACACTATATCCCTCCTCCAGTCCTCCTCTATATACACTATATCCCCTCCTCCAGTCCTCCTCTATATACACTATATCCTCTCCTCCAGTCCTCCCTCTATATACACTATATCCCCTCCTCCAGTCCTCCCTCTATATACACTATATCCTCTCCTCCAGTCCTCCCTCTATATACACTATATCCCTCCTCCAGTCCTCCCTCTATATACACTATACCTCTCCTCCAGTCCTCCCTCTATATACACTATATCCCTCCTCCAGTCCTCCTCTATATACACTATATCCCTCCTCCAGTCCTCCTCTATATACACTATATCCCTCCTCCAGTCCTCCCTCTATATACACTATATCCCTCCTCCAGTCCTCCCTCTATATACACTATATCCCCTCCTCCAGTCCTCCCTCTATATACACTATATCCCCTCCTCCAGTCCTCCTCTATATACACTATATCCCTCCTCCAGTCCTCCCTCTATATACACTATATCCCTCCTCCAGTCCTCCCTCTATATACACTATATCCCTCCTCCAGTCCTCCCTCTATATACACTATATCCCCTCCTCCAGTCCTCCCTCTATATACACTATACCCTCCTCCAGTCCTCCTCTATATACACTATATCCCCTCCTCCAGTCCTCCCTCTATATACACTATATCCCCTCCTCCAGTCCTCCCTCTATATACACTATATCCCTCCTCCAGTCCTCCCTCTATATACACTATATCCCCTCCTCCAGTCCTCCCTCTATATACACTATATCCCTCCTCCAGTCCTCCCTCTATATACACTATATCCCCTCCTCCAGTCCTCCCTCTATATACACTATATCCCTCCTCCAGTCCTCCCTCTATATACACTATATCCCTCCTCCAGTCCTCCCTCTATATACACTATATCCCTCCTCCAGTCCTCCCTCTATATACACTATATCCCCTCCTCCAGTCCTCCCTCTATATACACTATATCCCCTCCTCCAGTCCTCCCTCTATATACACTATATCCCTCCTCCAGTCCTCCTCTATATACACTATATCCCTCCTCCAGTCCTCCCTCTATATACACTATATCCCCTCCTCCAGTCCTCCCTCTATATACACTATATCCCCTCCTCCAGTCCTCCCTCTATATACACTATATCCTCTCCTCCAGTCCTCCTCTATATACACTATATCCCTCCTCCAGTCCTCCCTCTATATACACTATATCCCTCTCCTCCAGTCCTCCCTCTATATACACTATATCCCCTCCTCCAGTCCTCCCTCTATATACACTATATCCCCTCCTCCAGTCCTCCTCTATATACACTATATCCCTCCTCCAGTCCTCCCTCTATATACACTATATACCCTCCTCCAGTCCTCCTCTATATACACTATATCCCTCCTCCAGTCACTCCTCTATATACACTATATCCCTCCTCCAGTCCTCCCTCTATATACACTATATCCTCTCCTCCAGTCACTCCCTCTATATACACTATATCCCTCCTCCAGTCCTCCCTCTATATACACTATATCCTCCTCCAGTCCTCCTCTATATACACTATATCCCTCCTCCAGTCCTCCTCTATATACACTATATCCCTCCTCCAGTCCTCCTCTATATACACTATATCCTCCTCCAGTCCTCCTCTATATACACTATATCCCTCCTCCAGTCCTCCCTCTATATACACTATATCCCCTCCTCCAGTCCTCCCTCTATATACACTATATCCCTCCTCCAGTCCTCCTCTATATACACTATATCCCCTCCTCCAGTCCTCCCTCTATATACACTATATCCCCTCCTCCAGTCCTCCCTCTATATACACTATATCCCTCCTCCAGTCCTCCCTCTATATACACTATATCCCTCCTCCAGTCCTCCCTCTATATACACTATATCCCCTCCTCCAGTCCTCCTCTATATACACTATATCCCTCCTCCAGTCCTCCCTCTATATACACTATATCCCTCCTCCAGTCCTCCCTCTATATACACTATATCCCTCCTCCAGTCCTCCCTCTATATACACTATATCCCTCCTCCAGTCCTCCCTCTATATACACTATATCCCCTCCTCCAGTCCTCCCTCTATATACACTATATCCCCTCCTCCAGTCCTCCCTCTATATACACTATATCCCTCCTCCAGTCCTCCCTCTATATACACTATATCCCCTCCTCCAGTCCTCCTCTATATACACTATATCCCTCCTCCAGTCCTCCCTCTATATACACTATATCCCCTCCTCCAGTCCTCCCTCTATATACACTATATCCCCTCCTCCAGTCCTCCCTCTATATACACTATATCCCTCCTCCAGTCCTCCTCTATATACACTATATCCCTCCTCCAGTCCTCCCTCTATATACACTATATCCCCTCCTCCAGTCCTCCCTCTATATACACTATATCCCCTCCTCCAGTCCTCCCTCTATATACACTATATCCCTCCTCCAGTCCTCCCTCTATATACACTATATCCCCTCCTCCAGTCCTCCCTCTATATACACTATATCCCTCCTCCAGTCCTCCCTCTATATACACTATATCCCTCCTCCAGTCCTCCCTCTATATACACTATATCCCTCCTCCAGTCCCTCCTCTATATACACTATATCCCCTCCTCCAGTCCTCCCTCTATATACACTATATCCCTCCTCCAGTCCTCCCTCTATATACACTATATCCCCTCCTCCAGTCCTCCTCTATATACACTATATCCCCTCCTCCAGTCCTCCCTCTATATACACTATATCCCTCCTCCAGTCCTCCCTCTATATACACTATATCCCCTCCTCCAGTCCTCCCTCTATATACACTATATCCCCTCCTCCAGTCCTCCCTCTATATACACTATATCCCCTCCTCCAGTCCTCCCTCTATATACACTATATCCCTCCTCCAGTCCTCCCTCTATATACACTATATCCCTCCTCCAGTCCTCCCTCTATATACACTATATCCCTCCTCCAGTCCTCCCTCTATATACACTATATCCCTCCTCCAGTCCTCCCTCTATATACACTATATCCCTCCTCCAGTCCTCCTCTATATACACTATATCCCCTCCTCCAGTCCTCCCTCTATATACACTATATCCCTCCTCCAGTCCTCCCTCTATATACACTATATCCCCTCCTCCAGTCCTCCCTCTATATACACTATATCCCCTCCTCCAGTCCTCCCTCTATATACACTATATCCCTCCTCCAGTCCTCCTCTATATACACTATATCCCTCCTCCAGTCCTCCCTCTATATACACTATATCCCTCCTCCAGTCCTCCCTCTATATACACTATATCCCTCCTCCAGTCCTCCCTCTATATACACTATATCCCTCCTCCAGTCCTCCCTCTATATACACTATATCCCCTCCTCCAGTCCTCCCTCTATATACACTATATCCCCTCCTCCAGTCCTCCTCTATATACACTATATCCCCTCCTCCAGTCCTCCCTCTATATACACTATATCCCCTCCTCCAGTCCTCCCTCTATATACACTATATCCCTCCTCCAGTCCTCCCTCTATATACACTATATCCCTCCTCCAGTCCTCCCTCTATATACACTATATCCCTCCTCCAGTCCTCCCTCTATATACACTATATCCCTCCTCCAGTCCTCCCTCTATATACACTATATCCCTCCTCCAGTCCTCCTCTATATACACTATATCCCTCCTCCAGTCCTCCCTCTATATACACTATATCCCCTCCTCCAGTCCTCCCTCTATATACACTATATCCCCTCCTCCAGTCCTCCCTCTATATACACTATATCCCTCCTCCAGTCCTCCCTCTATATACACTATATCCCCTCCTCCAGTCCTCCCTCTATATACACTATATCCCCTCCTCCAGTCCTCCCTCTATATACACTATATCCCTCCTCCAGTCCTCCCTCTATATACACTATATCCCCTCCTCCAGTCCTCCCTCTATATACACTATATCCCCTCCTCCAGTCCTCCCTCTATATACACTATATCCCTCCTCCAGTCCTCCCTCTATATACACTATATCCCTCCTCCAGTCCTCCCTCTATATACACTATATCCCTCCTCCAGTCCTCCCTCTATATACACTATATCCCTCCTCCAGTCCTCCCTCTATATACACTATATCCCTCCTCCAGTCCTCCCTCTATATACACTATATCCCTCCTCCAGTCCTCCTCTATATACACTATATCCCCTCCTCCAGTCCTCCTCTATATACACTATATCCCTCCTCCAGTCCTCCCTCTATATACACTATATCCCTCCTCCAGTCCTCCCTCTATATACACTATATCCCTCCTCCAGTCCTCCCTCTATATACACTATATCCCTCCTCCAGTCCTCCCTCTATATACACTATATCCCCTCCTCCAGTCCTCCCTCTATATACACTATATCCCCTCCTCCAGTCCTCCCTCTATATACACTATATCCCCTCCTCCAGTCCTCCCTCTATATACACTATATCCCTCCTCCAGTCCTCCCTCTATATACACTATATCCCCTCCTCCAGTCCTCCCTCTATATACACTATATCCCTCCTCCAGTCCTCCCTCTATATACACTATATCCCTCCTCCAGTCCTCCTCTATATACACTATATCCCCTCCTCCAGTCCTCCCTCTATATACACTATATCCCTCCTCCAGTCCTCCTCTATATACACTATATACCCTCCTCCAGTCCTCCTCTATATACACTATATCCCCTCCTCCAGTCCTCCCTCTATATACACTATATCCCCTCCTCCAGTCCTCCCTCTATATACACTATATCCCTCCTCCAGTCCTCCTCTATATACACTATATCCTCCTCCAGTCCCCCTCTATATACACTATATCCTCTCCTCCAGTCCTCCCTCTATATACACTATATCCCTCCTCCAGTCCTCCCTCTATATACACTATATCCCCTCCTCCAGTCCTCCCTCTATATACACTATATACCCTCCTCCAGTCCCCCTCTATATACACTATATCCTCTCCTCCAGTCCTCCCTCTATATACACTATATCCCTCCTCCAGTCCTCCCTCTATATACACTATATCCCTCCTCCAGTCCTCCTCTATATACACTATATCCCTCCTCCAGTCCCCCTCTATATACACTATATCCCCTCCTCCAGTCCTCCCTCTATATACACTATATCCCTCCTCCAGTCCTCCCTCTATATACACTATATCTCCTCCTCCAGTCCTCCCTCTATATACACTATACACCCTCCTCCAGTCCTCCCTCTATATACACTATATCCCTCCTCCAGTCCTCCTCTATATACACTATATCCCTCCTCCAGTCCCCCTCTATATACACTATATCCCTCCTCCAGTCCTCCTCTATATACACTATATCCCCTCCTCCAGTCCTCCCTCTATATACACTATACCCCTCCTCCAGTCCTCCCTCTATATACACACTATATCCCCTCCTCTAGTCCTCCCTCTATATATACACTATACCCCTCCTCCAGTCCTCCCTCTATATACACTATATCCCCTCCTCCAGTCCTCCCTCTATATACACTATATCCCTTCCTCCAGTCCTCCCTCTATATACACTATATCCCCTCCTCCAGTCCTCCCTCTATATACACTATATCCCTCCTCCAGTCACTCCCTCTATATACACTATATCCCTCCTCCAGTCCTCCCTCTATATACACTATATCCCTCCTCAGTCCTCCTCTATATACACTATATCCCTCCTCCAGTCCTCCCTCTATATACACTATATCCCTCCTCCAGTCCTCCTCTATATACACTATATCCCCTCCTCCAGTCCTCCCTCTATATACACTATATCCCCTCCTCCAGTCCTCCCTCTATATACACTATATCCCCTCCTCCAGTCCTCCCTCTATATACACTATATCCCCTCCTCCAGTCCTCCCTCTATATACACTATATCCCCTCCTCCAGTCCTCCCTCTATATACACTATATCCCCTCCTCCAGTCCTCCCTCTATATACACTATATCCCCTCCTCCAGTCCTCCCTCTATATACACTATATCCCCTCCTCCAGTCCTCCCTCTATATACACTATATCCCCTCCTCCAGTCCTCCCTCTATATACACTATATCCCCTCCTCCAGTCCTCCCTCTATATACACTATATCCCCTCCTCCAGTCCTCCCTCTATATACACTATATCCCCTCCTCCAGTCCTCCCTCTATATACACTATATCCCCTCCTCCAGTCCTCCCTCTATATACACTATATCCCCTCCTCCAGTCCTCCCTCTATATACACTATATCCCTCCTCCAGTCCTCCCTCTATATACACTATATCCCCTCCTCCAGTCCTCCCTCTATATACACTATATCCCTCCTCCAGTCCTCCCTCTATATACACTATATCCCTCCTCCAGTCCCCCTCTATATACACTATATCCCTCCTCCAGTCCTCCCTCTATATACACTATATCCCCTCCTCCAGTCCTCCCTCTATATACACTATATCCCCTCCTCCAGTCCTCCCTCTATATACACTATATCCCCTCCTCCAGTCCTCCTCTATATACACTATATCCCCTCCTCCAGTCCTCCTCTATATACACTATATCCCTCCTCCAGTCCCCCTCTATATACACTATATCCCTCCTCCAGTCCTCCCTCTATATACACTATATCCCCTCCTCCAGTCCTCCCTCTATATACACTATATCCCCTCCTCCAGTCCTCCCTCTATATACACTATATCCCTCCTCCAGTCCCCCTCTATATACACTATATCCCTCCTCCAGTCCTCCCTCTATATACACTATATCCCCTCCTCCAGTCCCCCCTCTATATACACTATATCCCCTCCTCCAGTCCTCCCTCTATATACACTATATCCCCTCCTCCAGTCCTCCCTCTATATACACTATATCCCTCCTCCAGTCCTCCCTCTATATACACTATATACCCTCCTCCAGTCCCCCTCTATATACACTATATACCCTCCTCCAGTCCCCCTCTATATACACTATATACCCTCCTCCAGTCCCCCTCTATATACACTATATCCCCTCCTCCAGTCCCCCTCTATATACACTATACATCCTCCTCCAGTCCCCCCTCTATATACACTATATACCCTCCTCCAGTCCTCCCTCTATATACACTATATCTCCTCCTCCAGTCCCCCCTCTATATACACTATATCCCCTCCTCCAGTCCTCCCTCTATATACACTATACCCCTCCTCCAGTCCTCCCTCTATATACACTATATCCCCTCCTCCATCCCCCCTCTATATACACTATATACCCTCCTCCAGTCCCCCCTCTATATACACTATATCTCCTCCTCCAGTCCCCCTCTATATACACTATATCTCCTCCTCCATCCCCCCTCTATATACACTATACCCCCTCCCCCCTCACACGTGCTGCACGGATACAAAGCACCAGAAGGAATCAACTTCAGAATATTTAAAACATCAAACATGTATGTAGAGGGTCACCCAGAGCCCATGTGATATGTATGTAGAGGGCCACCCAGAGCACGTGACATGTATGTAGAGGGTCACCCAGAGCCCATGTGACATGTATGTAGAGGGTCACCCAGAGCACATGTGACATGTATTTAGAGGGTCACCCAGAGCACATGTGACATGTATTTAGAGGGCCACCCAGAGCACATGTGACATGTATTTAGAGGGCCACCCAGAGCACATGTGACATGTATTTAGAGGGCCACCCAGAGCACATGTGACATGTATGTAGAGGGCCACCCAGAGCACATGTGACATGTATGTAGAGGGCCACCCAGAGCACATGTGACATGTATGTAGAGGGCCACCCAGAGCACATGTGACATGTATGTAGAGGGCCACCCAGAGCACATGTGACATGTATGTAGAGGGCCACCCAGAGCACATGTGACATGTATGTAGAGGGCCACCCAGAGCACATGTGACATGTATGTAGAGGGTCACCCAGAGCACATGTGACATGTATGTAGGGGGTCACCCAGAGCACATGTGACATGTATGTAGGGGGTCACCCAGAGCACATGTGACATGTATGTAGGGGGTCACCCAGAGCACATGTGACATGTATGTAGGGGGTCACCCAGAGCACATGTGACATGTATGTAGGGGGTCACCCAGAGCACATGTGATATGTATGTAGGGGGTCACCCAGAGCACATGTGATATGTATGTAGGGGGTCACCCAGAGCACATGTGACATGTAGAGGGTCACCCAGAGCACATGTGACATGTATGTAGGGGGTCACCCAGAGCACATGTGACATGTATGTAGGGGTCACCCAGAGCACATGTGACATGTATGTAGAGTGTCACCCAGAGCTCATGTGACATGTATGTAGGGGGTCGTCCTCAGGCCAGTTCATCACAACCATCAGCCCGAGCTCGTGTAATGGAGGAGGCCAGTGGAGGCCGCTCACTCCCTGCCGGGTGTAAGGTAGGTGTCGGTCACTCACGGCCCAGTCCTCGGAGCACAGCGGTATGGCCTCCTTCACTCCGGACACACGGAACCCGCGGCGCCGCAGCTCCGGGATCATGTCCAGGGCGAAGAAGAAGTAAGCGTTCCGCGAAGCCCGCTTGTTCGGCATGACGCGTCGTCTCCTCCTCACAGAAACAAGATGGCGCCCGACGCCGCTCCGCATAGGACTAGTCGCGCCATCACGTGACCAGCGACGTGCTCTCCACCTTGGGCCGCCGCGGGATTGCGCCTCACGTTGCCGACTGTCTCCATAGTAACCAAATTGCGCTGTTCCGCCACACAGGTGCGCCTGACACTAACCACATTGTGCTGCAGTTAGAGGCGTTTTTTGCAGCCCTCTGGGGTCAGATTACACATTGCAGTTTTGGTCGCAGCAAATACTCTTTCCCAAAAAAAGCATACATTTTTTTTCTTCCTTTTACCATATATGTGTTTTTTACAGGTGAAAATCAATGTAAAAAATAAATAAAGCACAATTACATGGTCATTTCGGGTTTACACGCTCAATAATCCGTCCACGGCGGTGGCCAACGGAGTCAGTGACTGGCGGCTAGAAGCGGAGGTTGCTCTGTATGAAGGCGATATTCACGACATTAACGAAGCTTCTTTCCACCATGTTTCCGTTATCCGGCAGGCAGGACTTTACCTCCGGTTAAAAATAACGGAAACCTGAGGGAACGGAGTCCAACTGCGCTGAACTAACGCTAATATGACACCACCGACTATGTTGATACTAGCGGGAACTTTATTTTTCAGTTTTTCCAGTTTTTTAATAGAACAAAGCAACAGAAGGCGATTTTTAAGCCTCATGCGCACAACCGTATCCGCATGCAGGACTTCCCCATTGATTTCAATGGGGATTCCGCATGTTAAACCATACAGCTCTTTTTAAAAGGTTTTTAAAATCTTCAAAGAAATGTCCTGTCCATTCCTGATGCAGATTCCGCGTCCAAAACTTCCACTCACAATGGGCAGGAATGAAAACCGTCGCCCACACCACGACAAAAACCATGGTAAAAAACGAGTCAGGAAAAAAAATGAATGTGGATTCCGCATCAGGTTTTTATCAGCTCACAAAATATTCTGTGGATATTAACCCTTTAAGGACCGGAGGTTTTTTATTTTTTGCGTTTTCGTTTTGCGCTCCCTGCTTTCCCAGAGCCATAACTTTTTTTATTTTTCGGTTCACATAGCCATATGAGGGCTTGTTTTTTGCGAGACAAGTTGTACTTTCCAACGCTACCATTTAATATTGCATATGATGTAGTGGGAAGCGGGGAAAAAATTCCAAATGGGGTGAAATTGCAAAAAAAAAGCAATTCCACCACAGTTTTGCAGGTTTTTAAATTCCGACGTTCGATGTGCGATAAAACTGACCGGTTACCTCTACTCTACAGCTCAGTACGAATCCGGCGATACCCTATATGTATAGGTTTTCTTGCGTTTTGATAGTGAAAAAATAATTCAAAAGTGGGAAAAAATCAGTTTTACTTTTTTGTCGCCATGTTTTGACCCCTATAACTTTTTTGTAATTATATGTACAGAGCTATATGGGGGCTCATTTTATGCATCATAATCTTATCTTTTTATTGATTCCATTTTGGGGTGTGTATGACTTTTTGATCACCTTTTATGTAATTTTATGTGGAAAATGAAGCGACCAAAAATGGCGAATCTGCCATTTGGACGCCTTTTTCCGTTTTGCTGTTTGACGTATGGGGAATATTTTTTTATATTTTTATAGTATGGGCGTTTTCGCACATTGCGACACCCATGATGTGTATTTTTTAAATTTTTTTATTTTTTTTATTTTTATTTTAGCAAAAGGGGGGTGATTTGAACTTTTATGTTTTTTTTTTATTTATTTTTTTTAACTTTTTTTTTTTTTTTACACTTTTCTATAGTTCCCATAGGGAACTATAACTTACAATCATCTGATTGCAATAGCATCGGAATATATGAAAAAATCGCATATTTCCTATGAAGCCTATTACAGGCTATGGCTCCATAGGAAATACTACAGCGCGGCCTGGGTTTCATTCATAGAGACCCGGCTACTACAGGCGCGTTCCGGCTCCTCCGATCGCCACACGGGGGAGCCGGAGCGCAAACCGAAAGTAAAACTTTCGGTTTGTGCGCACTCAGATGCCGTGGATTGACCACGGCATCTGAGGGGTTAAATGTCCGCGATCAGCATTGCTGCCGGTCGCGGACATTAGCCGCGGGTGTCTGCTACAGGAACCATGCGGACACCCGCGGCTAAGGCGCCCACATGGAGCATCTTTAGAGACAGGACACAGGACGTACGGGTATGTCCTGTGTCCTTAAGAGGTTAAAAGCCCGGAGAACGTCTACAACCCCTTGACGATGGTGCGGTTTTCCGCTTTTTCATTTTCGTTTTTTACTCCCTGCCTTCTTGTAGCTTTACCTTTTTTATTTTTCCGTTCACATAGCCGTATGAGGACTTGTCCCGCTGTAATGGCTCCATTTAATATTGCATCGGATGTAGCGGGAAGCTGGAAAAAAATTCCAAATGTTGTGGAATAAAAAAAAAAATGCAATAACGCTGCAGTTTTAGGCCTCTTCACAGGAGCGTGACGGATTGGCTTCGTATGCGTTCAGTAAAACTCGCACCATTTTGCAAGCAAGTTCAGTCAGTTTTGTCTGCCATTGCGTTCAGTTTTTTCCGTGCGGTTGCAATGCGTTTTTCACGCACGTGATTAAAAAACTGAAGCTTGATAAACATCTCCTGGCAACCTTTAGTGAAAAACGCATTGCACCCGCACTTGCTTGCAGGTGCGATTTTCACGTAGCCCCATTCACTTCTATGGAGCCAGTGCTGCTTAAAAAACGCAGAGTATAGAACATGCTTTGTTTTTCACGCAACGCAGAACTGATACGTGAAAAAAACGCTCATGTACACAGACCCATTGAAATGAATGGGTCCGGATTCATTGCGGGTGCTATGAGTTCACGTCACGCTTTGCACCCGCGTGGAAAAAACTGAACGCAATCGCAGACAAAACTGAGTGAACTTGCATGCAAAATGGTGCGAGTTTTACTGAACGCAGCCAGACCTAATCCGTCACGCTCGTGTGAAAGAGGCCTTAAAGGGATTCTGTCACCAGGTTATAGCCTATATTGATGCGGACATGCACGGCTAGATCGCCGCTAGCATGTCCGCACTATATCTGTGCCGTAGCGCTGCGCTTTTTTATTCAGTGTAAAAAATGATTTTATTGATATGTAAATCAGGGTGTTAATGTGCCCAAGGGGCGGTACGAACCTTTCTTGTGCCCAGCCGCGCCCCCCTGTGAAGGAGCCCAGCACCGCCTCCGTTTTACCAATTTCCTCCTTGCTCACAGTTATATCGCCGTAAATCTCGCGATGCGCAAGATCGTGCATGCGCAGTTCTGACATAGTGTTCCTTCCCTGTGCTGGCATCAGCCTCAGGGTCCATTCACACGTCCACAATTCTGTTTTGCGGAACGGAATTGTGGACCCATTCATTTCAATGGGGACAGACGATGTCCCGCCTGGGTCCGCAATCGCGTTCCCAAAAAAATAGCGGACAAGAAAAGGCATTTTCTATATAGCGCCGGCGATGTGCGGTCTGCAAATTGCAGAACGCACATCGCCGATGTCCGTGTTTTTCGGATCCGTGGATCCGCAAAACACACACGGACGTGTGAATGGACTCTCAGGGAAGGAACTGGGCATGTGCGATCTCGTACATCGCGAGAGTTACGGCGCTATAACTGTGAGCAAGGAGAAGGGTGGTAAAACGGAGGCGGTGCTGGGCTCCTTCACAGGGCTTATTTTTTGCGGGACAAGTTTACTTTCTAATGGCGCCATTAATTATGGCATACAATGTAGTGGGAAGCGGTAAAAAAAATTCTAAATGAGGTAGAATTGGAAAAAAAAACTGCAATTCCTCCACGGGTTTAACGGGTTTAGTTCCCACAGCGTTTTGTTTGCGGCAAAACTGACCCATGCCCTTCATTCTCTGGGTCAGTACAAGTACAACGATACCCCATATGTATAGGGTTTTTATGTTTAAATAGTGTAAAAATAAATGTAAAGTTTGAATAAAAAAAGTTTTTTTACCTCACCATATTCTAACCCCTATAACTTTCTTATAGTCATGTCTACTGAGCTGTGTGTGTGTGTGTGGGGGTACTCATTTTTTGTACTTTTTATCTTTTTATTCATATCATTTTGGGGTGTTTGTGACTTTTTGATCACACTTTATTAAATTTTTTTGGGTAAGAGAGGCCATCAAAAAATGGCAAATTGGCCATTTTGACCCATTTTTCCATGACGCCATTCGCCGTATTAGAAAAATATTTTTATATTTGAATAGTACGGACGTTTTCGGTCGCGGTCATACCCATTATGTTTATATTATTTGTTATTATTATACAGAAAGGTGGGCGATTTAAACTTTTATATTTTTTTTAATTTTTAGTCTATTTTTTAACATGATTTTGAAGCTTATATATGAGCCTGTAAAATCAGTTTTTTAATTTTTAATTTTGAACAATCAGGGACTTTTAACCTCTAAGGACCGCCTAACGCACGGATGCGTCCGGCGGGCGGTCCTGTTGTTCTGGCCGGACGCATCCGTGCGTCATCTCGCGAGATGCGACATTTGCTGTGAACGCGCGCACGCACGTTCACAGCGGCGTACAACTCGGCAGTTATACTGCAGCCTGCCAGTGATGATCATTCGCTGGCAGGCTGTAGATGCGTCTGATATAGCTGCTACCTGGTCCTCTGGTCCCATTTGCTGGGATCGACCACCAGAGGACCAGGTAACAATGTAAAGTAGCACCAAGCACCACACTACACCCCCTGTCACTTATTAACCCCTTATTAACCCCTGATCACCCATATAGACTCCCTGATCACCCCCCTGTCATTGATCACCCCCCTGTAAGGCTCCATTCACACGTCCATATGTGTTTTGCGGATCGATCCGCAAAACACGGACACCGGCAATGTGCTTTCCGCATTTTGCAGATCCGCACATTGCCAGAACTATATAGAAAATGCCTTTTCTTGTCAGCAAATGCGGACAAGAATAGAACATGTTCTATATTTTTGCGGAACGGAAGTGCAGACCCGGAAGTGCGGATCCGTAATTCCGGATCCGAGCGGGACAAAGTCTGTCCCCATAGAAATGAATAGGTCCGCAATTCCGTTCCGCAAACAGTATTGCGGACGTGTGAATGGGGCATAATGGTCCCTTATCACCGCCAGTTAGTTAGCTACTTGTTAGGTAGCTAGCGCCCAGCCCACCGCACCGCAGTCACTGATTTTGGCAGAGATTTTTTTTATCCACATCGATCAATGCAAGTGAAGAAATCTGTGCCGTTCATTTTTTTATTTTTTTCAGCGCAGAGGCTGAACGGAAAAAAAAAATCTCATTACCCGTCTGCTCAATATACGGAGAATCGCAGAAACTCCTAATGCTGGCCATACGTGTAATGATTGCGGAGACCCTCAAATGCCAGGGCAGTACAAACACCTCACATGTGACCCCATTTTAGAAAGAAGACGGCCCAAGGTATTCCGTGAGGGGTATGGTGAGTTCATGGAAAATTAGATTTTTTGTCACAAGTTAGTGGAATATGAGACTTTGTAAAAAAAAAAGAAAATATATATTAATTTCCGCTAACTTGTGCCAAATTTTTTTTTTCTGTGAACTCGCCATGCCCCTCACGGAATACCTTGGGGTGTCTTCTTTCTAAAATGGGGTCACATGTGGGGTATTTATACTGACCTGGCATTTTAGGGGTCCTAAAGCGTGAGAATCATTGGTTTTAGGGCCCCTTTACGCATCTTGGCTGCAAAAAAATGGCACACATGTGGTATCACCGTACTCAGGAGAAGTAGGGCAAAGTGTTTTGGGGTGTATTTTTATATATACCCATACTGTGTGTGAGAAATATCTCTGTAAACGACAACTTTTTAATTTTTTTTATACAAAGTTGTCAATTTACAGAGATATTTCTCTCACCCAACATGGGTATATGTAAAAATACACCCCAAAACACATTGCCCTACTTCTCCTGAGTACGGCGATACCATGTGTGCCACTTTTTTGCAGCCTGGGTGCCCAAAGGGGCGTAAATTCCAACGAGTACCTTTAGGCTTTACAGAGCTGCTCACAATTTAGCCCCGCCCAAAATGCCAGAACAGTAAACACACCCCACAAATGACCCCATTTCGGAAAGTAGACACCCCAAGGTATTCACTGAGGGGCATAGTGAGTCCGTGGGAGATTTTTTATTTTTTTTTGCCAGAAGTTAGCAGAAATGGAAACTTTATTATTATTTTTTTTCCCTCAGAAAGTGTCATTTTCCGCCAACTTGCGAAAAAAATGAAATGATACATGAACTCACCATGCCCCCCCCCGCGAATACTTTGGGGTGTCTTCTTTCTAAAATGGTGTCATTTGGGGGGTATTTATACTATCCTGACATTCGAGCACCTGAAGAAACATGACAGGCGCTCAGAAAGTCAGAGCTGCTTCAAAATGCCGAAATTCACTTTTTTGCACCATAGTTTGTAAACGCTATAACTTTTATCCAAACCAATAAATATACACTTATTGGATTTTTTTTTATCAAAGACATGTAGAACAATAAATTTAGAGAAAAATTTATATACAAATGTAGTTTTTAAAAAAAAAATTTACAACAGAAAGCGAAAAATGTCATTTTTTTGAAAAAATGTCATAAAATTTTTATTAATATCAAAAAAAGTAAAAATGTCAGCAACAATGAAATACCCCCAAATGAAAGCTGTATTAGTGAGAAGAAAAGGAGGCAAAATTCATTTGGGTGGTAAGTTGTATGACGGAGCAATAAACGGTGACAGTAGTTTAGTGCAGAATTGTAAAAAGTGGTCTGGTCATTAAGGGGGTTTAAGCTAGGGGGGCTGAGGGGGTTAAAATGAGTTTATTACTGTATATTGCTCATTCCTTATGTTGGCCTGCCATCTGGTGGCCAAAATAAGAATTGCAGGATGAATGCTGTTAACCTTGTCAATGAGGCTCTGAGCATTCAAAGCAACTACCGACATTCCTATTGGCCGTAGGGGTTGTCAGTAGGAAGCCCAGAAGCGTGAGTTTCCGGGTTTTTGACATTTTAGATGCCGTGATCTCACTTGATCATGGAATCTAAAGCCTTTAATTACCCTGAACGGCATTATTGCCGGTGACGGTAATTAGCGGCAGGTCTCTGCTGTTTGAAACAACAGAGACCTGCCGGCCTTGACGCCCGCTGCACATCCGAGCGGGGGCCATGTTTGCCTGTCGTTCCAGCGTAGCGAATGGGTTAAAGGGGTTCTCCGGGATTTTTCTATTGATGAGCTACCCTCAGAAGGAAATTTGGTGTCACTGCGCCCATTACGTGTCCTGGCATTGACTGTCAGCCACTGGAGCCTTTGTTTGCAGTGGTTTTAGGTGAATAAGAAACCAGGACTGCTATGGACTGGAACCGTCTCCTCTTTAGAGATGAATCCAGGTTCTGTTTGGGATCTGATGACAGTCGGGTTGGACTATGGAGGCTTCAGTCCTGCCTCTGCTGTGGATCCACACACTGCCCCCCCCACCCCCCGTCTGGTGTGATGATCGGGGGAGCCATCGTACATGACAGTCGGTCACCCCAGTAGTGATAAGAGGGACTCTAACATCTCAGAGATATGTGCAGGACGTCCTGCTGCCACATGTGCTCCTCTCATGGCAGGATAATACTCGCCCGCACACAGAAGGGTTCCCAGGAATGTCTCCAGATTCCAACACTTCCTTAGCGCCCGGTCACCAGATTTATCCCCAATAGAGCATTTATGGGACCAGCTGGGACATCAGCTTCACCAACCTACGAGTGCAGGATCCACAGGCTCAGCTGTAATTACTGCTGAAAGATTTATTTCGAAGTTACCAAGTTAAATACTGTGAATTATGGGTAAAGCAGTAATTTTTCTATGCATTGTGTAAACCCAATTGCAAATGTATAGGCAGTTACATGGTTAAAGGGGTTGTCTGAGTTATTTTTATGTTCTTTGTATGTTTCTAACTAGGCAACTAAAAGGACTTTACATGCACTTACTGCATCTCCAGTGGCTGGTTTCTCAGATTTCACTGGGGGTCACATGACCTGTCACGTCAGCTTCTCTCCCTGCTCTGATAATGTTTGGTGCACAAGCCTGAGAGGGCAGATATGAGCCTGTACACTAGATGTCACAGTGCTGGCCACGCCCCCTGCACTGCTGGCTGCAGCTTATTGCTCTCTCCCTGGATTCTTGAGGAAAAACATTAACCCCTTCAGCTGCACAGACTCAGGGCTGAAGGCTTTACTGAGTAGCTGCAGGCATTGAGGAGACAAATGCTGGGCACAGGAGCCGACAGAGGATTGCACAAGAACAAGTGGGGAGAAGATCCTGTGTGTATCAGTAGTGTCATTGTACAGCTGAGACCTGTAGTCATACACATACAACATGCTGCTGAGTCTCCCAGCAGGCAGACATGTCACTCAGGGCAGCACTTGTATTCACTCCCTTTGCAGAGAAGGGGGAAGGGCAGAGATTGTTGTTACTGCAGGTAAACAAAGGGCCAGAAAAGAACCAGGAAAATGATGAAATATAGTTTTTGTTTTTGCCTAAAACTTGATTACCTTAGTTATATATTGCTGCCCATCAGATTTATAGTGCTATATATTACTTTTTTCATAACTCGGACAACCCCTCTAACATTGGTTTACTGGTTAGGTTGCCAGGGTGATGGACCAAGGTCCACCCCTGGTTAGTAAGTCTAGTCCAGTGATGGTGGACCTTTTAGAGGTCGTGCCGAAACTGCAACCCAAAACCCACTTATTTATCGCAATTTAACCTGAATACTACAGTCCAGTATAGTATATCTTCCATGTACTTTATCACTTAGCTATAATATCCTGCCTACATTCAATGTGCTGCCTGAGCTGTTCATAGTGCGCCCTGCGCTGATGAATGGCAGGAAAAGTCTAAGTCATATTGGCACACCAAAGACTTTTTCCAGGGTGGTGGAGCCCACAGAAAGGGCTCTGAGTGCCACCTCTGGAACCCGGGCCATAGGTTCGCCATCACTGATCTAGTCACAGGAGAGGTGCAGGAAGGATGTGAGAAGGAATCTCTGCAGACGAGGTCGCCAGACGCCTATCTCTGAGGCTTCACTGCCCTGAAAACAGATCCGGTTGTATTATCTGTAACATAGCCAAGACGGATCCGTCATGAACTCCATTGAAAGTCAATGGGGGACGGATCCGTTTTCTGTTGTGTCAGATTGTGTCAGAGAAAACTTGCATTGTGGGTCATGACGGATCCGTCTTGCTCCGCATCCCAGGATGGAAAGCAAACTGCAGCATGCTGCTCTCCGGTATGAGAATGGAACAGAATGCATTCTGGTGACTCCATTCTGTTCAGTTATGTTTTGTCCCCATTGACAATGAGTGGGGACAAAACTCCTGCCTCGCACCTAACACCTCACCTGACATCAGGCAGGAGTCGACAACATCAGGAGTGCCCCAAAGGCAGAAAGGGTGTGCCCTCCTTTCATTGTACACAGCACACAAAGTCAGATTGAGAACTGCCACTGCGAGTACTACTACTACCACCATTATATCCATTACCACTCCTCTCATCCCCTCTCTTGGGTTACTGCATGGTTTGCCACATATATTTCTACTTTCACACTAATAATGTAATCACTGCCATCCATCATCATAATATTCACACATAAGAAGAGTCATTTCAACAACTCCTTTACTTATCCAGAGCTGCACTCACTATTCTGCTGGTGGAGTCACTGTGTACATACATTACTTATCCTGTACTGATCCTGAGTTACATCCTGTATTATACTCCAGAGCTGCACTCACTATTCTGCTGGTGCAGTCACTGTGTACATACATTACTTATCCTGTACTGATCCTGAGTTACATCCTGTATTATACCCCAGAGCTGCACTCACTATTCTGCTGGTGCAGTCACTGTGTACATACATTACTTATCCTGTACTGATCCTGAGTTACATCCAGTATTATACTCCAGAGCTGCACTCACTATTCTGCTGGTGCAGTCACTGTGATACATTACATTACTTATCCTGTACTGATCCTGAGTTACATCCTGTATTATACTCCAGAGCTGCACTCACTATTCTGCTGGTGCAGTCACTGTGTACATACATTACATTACTTATCCTGTACTGATCCTGAGTTACATCCTGTATTATACTCCAGAGCTGCACTCACTATTCTGCTGGTGCAGTCACTGTATACATACATTACATTATCCTGTACTGATCCTGAGTTACATCCTGTATTATACTCCAGAGCTGCACTCACTATTCTGATGGTGGAGTCACTGTGTACATACATTACATTACTTATCCTGTACTGATCCTGAGTTATATCCTGTATTATACTCCAGAGCTGCACTCACTATTCTGCTGGTGCAGTCACTGTGTACATACATTAATTATCCTGTACTGATCCTGAGTTACATCCTGTATTATACTCCAGAGCTGCACTCACCATTCTGCTGGTGGAGTCACTGTGTTCATACATTACTTATCTTGTACTGATCCTGAGTTATATCCTGTATTATACTCCAGAGCTGCACTCACTATTCTACTGGTGCAGTCACTGTGTACATACATTACATTACTTATCCTGTACTGATCCTGAGTTACATCCTGTATTATACTCCAGAGCTGCACTCAGTATTCTGCTGGTGGAGTCACTGTGTACATACATTACTTATCCTGTACTGATCCTGAGTTACATCCAGTATTATACTCCAGAGCTGCACTCACTATTCTGCTGGTGGAGTCACTGTGTACATACATTACATTACTTATCCTGTACTGATCCTGAGTTACATCCTGTATTATACTCCAGAGCTGCACTCACTATTCTGCTGGTGCAGTCACTGTGTACATACATTACATTACTTATCCTGTACTGATCCTGAGTTACATCCTGTATTATACTCCAGAGCTGCACTCACTATTCTGCTGGTGCAGTCACTGTGTACATACATTACATTACTGATGCTGCACTGGTCCTGAGTTACATCCTGTATTATACTCCAGAGCTGCACTCACTATTCTGCTGGTGAAGTTTACATCTAGGCTGTTGGGTGCTGGTCACACACCAGACGCTCAGGGTTGCATCACCAATGAGGTGAGGTGAGGTGATCGCCTCAGGCAGCCCCAGGTAGGGGCAAGAGGGGGGCATCAGAAGGGCCATGGACAATAAGCGTTTCCATTGTGGAAAGGGTCACCCACCTCTACATATTCAACTGCATCTCTGTACTCAGGACAGTAATACAGTTGGATGCCGTTTCCTCTAATAGGCTTTGATAGGCTTTAGTCGTAGCTCCTGTGGCCTATCAGAGGCCGGTGTCATCATTATCACGCTGCCTGAGCCGGGCTGCATAGGGCACAGACTAGAAGAGGTCCGTGTCCTGCACTGCATCGCTGACAGCAGAATGGAGGTAAGGGTTAGAGTTTATTATTTTTATTTGGCAGCGTGGTGTTGGGCCACAGTGGGGCGGGGGTCATTATTGTGTAACTGGAGGAAGCACTATGGGGACACTGCGGCTGTAAAAAGGCACATTTTTGTACTGGCACACATTCTAAGGTGGCCAATTATGGGGACAATTTGTTCTGCATGGGGCACTAAAAGGTTGTTTTTTTTGTACTGGCACACGTCATAAGGGATCATTTTTTTGTACTGGCACATGTAAGAGGGTATTTTTTGTGCTGGCACATGTAAGAGGGTATTTTTTGTGCTGGCACACATTATAAGAGGTCATTTTTTGTGCTGGCACACATTATGAGGGGGTATTGTTGTACTGGCACACATTATAAGGGGGTATTTTTTATACAGGCACATATTATAGAGGGGATTATTACTACTGGGGGCACTATGGTGGCATTACTATTTCTGGGGGCAAAATAAGGGACATTATTACCATTGGGTGCACTGGTACCACATAGTGCACTCTGGCAGAGAATTATTATGATTGGTGGGATTTTTGGGAGGACTGTCATATTGGGGGGCACCCTGGCACAGTATCAGCTTAGCACAATTATTTATGGAGGACACTATAAGTGTCAGGGACATCATTTGCTGGGTGCAGTCATTTTTTAGGGCCAATAAAATATTAAAGGGGAACGATCTGTGTGGTACCAGTATTTACAGAGGGACTGTTTCTGCAGTATAGTATTGGGGAGCACAATATTGAGGGTGGCAGGATCGGGTGTTGAGAAGGTGGAAGGATGATGGAAAAGTAGGAAACTAAAACGTCTGTCTGTCAAACTGCAAAGAGACCTGCCTGAAAGAAATCATCATGGTGGTCTGGTCTGAATGGAGAAGATGAGGACAGAGAACATTTACATCAAAGGAGACATCACTGGATGTAGGAGGTATGGGCGGTGTAATACAATGTATGTTTTGTAGCGATGTAGAGCTGGAAGGAAGGGGTTAGGTTAAGAAATTGGCATGGGGGTGCAGGGGGGCCGTTTCAGCAGCAGAAAGGCCAGGTGCACCCCTGCAGACGCGACTAGTTTTTGAGATAGTAATGCCCCTTTAAACGGGTGTCTCATCAGAAAACAGTTGTTAGTTCGGAGCACCACCAGGGTGTTTAGATACACGGATTGTACAGTCTGACATCCCCGCACAGCGCTGCCCCCCCCCCCCATGCTCTGCATGTTTATAGGGATTAGCTTTATTTACTCCTCCAGCGTCTATAACAGCGCAGTGCCGCAGCGTTGTGCCTCCAGCCTCTCCAGATGACAGTGCCAAAAGTTGATTGTTTCCCTGTGACTGTGTGCGGATGTTTATATGACTCTTCATGTAATGTGGAAATGATATGCGTCCTCACTGTCTACTGAATACCGCACAGCGAATCGAGGGGGGGGGGCAGGAAATGAGGATGTGTGCAGCGAATGTATAATTATACTGCACATGACATACAGCAGTTACCGTATTTTTCACCCTATAAGACGCACCTGCCCATAAGATGCACCTAGGTTTTAGAGGAGGACAAAAAATATTTTTCATCAGACCCCAATGTTAATAAGACCTCAGAACAGACCCCCAGCCAGACCCCAATGTTAATAAGACCTCAGAACAGACCCCCAGCCAGACCCCAATGTTAATAAGACCTCAGAACAGACCCCCAGAAAGACCCCAATGTTGATGAGACAGAACAGACCCCCAGATAGACCCCAATGTTAATCAGACCCCCAGCCAGACCCCAATGTTAATAAGACCTCAGAACAGACCCCCAGAAAGACCCCAATGTTGATGAGACAGAACAGACCCCCAGACAGACCCCAATGTTAATCAGACCCCCAGCCTGACCCCAATGTTAATCAGACCTCAGAACAGACCCCCAATATTAATAAGTCCCCCAATCAGACCTTCATGTGAATGCCACCCTATTCAGACCTCAGATCAGACCCCCATGTGACTGACCCCATGATGAGATCAGCAAACAAAAAAAAAAATCAACTTAACTCTTGCTTCGGACACCCCTACTCCTAGGATCCAGCTCTTCTCCGCTGTGCTGTGACCCAATGCGCACAGCTGTGCCGACGTCCTCACGCTGTGCGCAGTCACTGCACAGCGAGCAGCCAAGGAGCAGGAAGCGCTACAGAGTACAGAGCCCGGGGAGTGCTGCATTCACCTCTTCCTGGTCCTACTGTACTAATGAGCACTTCCATAATGGAAGTGCTCATTAGTATTCACCCCATAAGACGCACTGACATTCTTAAAGGGCAAAAATTGTACATGGAAGACTGTATTATAGTAGTTATATTCTTGTACATAGGAGCAGTATTATAGTAGTTATATTGTACATAGGAGCAGTATTAGAGTAGTTATATTCTTGTACATAGGTGCAATATTATAGTAGTTATATTCTTGTACATAGGAGCAGAATTATAGTAGTTATATTCTTGTACATAGGAGGCAGTATTTTAGTAGTTATTATATTCTTGTACATAGGAGCAGTATTATAGTAGTTATATTCTTGTACATAGGGGACAGTATTATAGTAGTGATATTCTTGTACATAGGAGGCAGTATTATAGTAGTTGTATTCTTGTACATAGGAGCAGTATTATAGTAGTTGTATTCTTGTACATAGGAGGCAGTATTATAGTAGTTATATTCTTGTACATAGGAGCAGTATTATAGTAGTTATATTCTTGTACATAGGAGGCAGTATTATAGTAGTTATATTCTTGTACATAGGAGCAGTATTATAGTAGTTATATTCTTGTACATAGGAGGCAGTATTATAGTAGTTATATTCTTGTATATAGGAGCAGTATTATAGTAGTTATATTCTTGTACATAGGAGGCATATTATAGTAGTTATATTCTTGTACATAGGAGCAGTATTATAGTATTTATATTCTTGTACATAGGGGCAGTATTATAGTAGTTATATTCTTGTACATAGGAGGCAGTATTATAGTAGTTGTATTCTTGTACATAGGAGCAGTATTATAGTAGTTATATTCTTGTAGTAGGCGCAGTATAATAGTAGTTATATTCTTGTACATATGAGCAGTATTATAGTAGTTATATTCTTGTACAGAGGAGCAGTATTATAGTAGTTATATTCTTGTACATAGGAGCAGTATTATAGTAGTTATATTCTTGTACATAGGAGGCAGTATTATAGTAATTATATTCTTGTATATAGGAGCAGTATTATAGTAGTTATATTCCTGTACATAGGAGCAGTATTATAGTAGTTATATTCTTGTACATAGGAGCAGTATTGTAGTAGTTATATTGTTGTACATAGGAGGCAGTGTTATAGTAGTTATATTGTTGTACATAGGAGCAGTATTATAGTAGTTATATTCTTGTACATAGGAGCAGTATTATAGTAGTTATATTCTTGTACATAGGAGCAGTATTATAGTAGTTATATTCTTGTACATAGGAGCAGTATTATAGTAGTTATATTCTTGTACATAGGAGCAGTATTATAGTAGTTATATTCTTGTACATATGAGCAGTATTATAGTAGTTATATTCTTGTACAGAGGAGCAGTATTATAGCAGTTATATTCTTGTACATAGGAGCAGTATTATAGTAGTTATATTCTTGTACATAGGAGGCAGTATTATAGTAGTTATATTCTTGTACATAGGAGCAGTATTATAGTAGTTATATTCCTGTACATAGGAGCAGTATTATAGTAGTTATATTCTTGTACATAGGAGCAGTATTGTAGTAGTTATATTGTTGTACATAGGAGGCAGTGTTATAGTAGTTATATTCTTGTACATAGGAGCAGTATTATAGTAGTTATATTCTTGTACATAGGAGCAGTATTATAGTAGTTATATTCTTGTACATAGGAGCAGTATTATAGTAGTTATATTCTTGTACATAGGAGCAGTATTATAGTAGTTAAATTCTTGTACATAGGAGCAGTATTATAGTAGTTATATTCTTGTACATATGAGCAGTATTATAGTAGTTATATTCTTGTACAGAGGAGCAGTATTATAGTAGTTATATTCTTGTACATAGGAGCAGTATTATAGTAGTTATATTCTTGTACATAGGAGGCAGTATTATAGTAATTATATTCTTGTATATAGTACCAGTATCATAGTAATTATATTTTTGTACTTAGGGCAGTATCTGAATTGTCAATCTGAGCGTCGTCAGTTGGATGTGCTGCAGAAATGACTCTGATCCACGGAGGCCACACTGAAAAACTAACAGGAATCACTGCTATTTTATACATACACATGTAATGTATGTGATACTACTTCTGGGTCAGGCTTACCAGCTATGATAAGTGACTCCAGCCTTTTTTCTATTGCCTGTTGGGTGTCTGCATTAGTGTGAAATCCACCTCTTGTGTCATCAGAGTTTTAGGCTACTACTTTGTGACAGTCTACATGCTTTATACTGCAGCTCTGCTTGTTCAAATTGTCTGCTATGTATAAACTGATGACCAGCAGGACATCAGTATATAGAGAAATTAATTTTATTTACGGCAAGAACTAAAGGATTATAATAAACTACTAGATTTGCAGAGAGGACAAAAACTAATCAGGTAAATGCTGTAAATCTGTATGAATTAATTTTAATAAAAAGTATATTCCAAAAAAGGCTGCCGTCACCTCCACAGCTCATTTCTTATGTCAGGCTCTTTTTTCTATTGCTGGGCTGTGATGTGGCCCATTACAGCACAACGCTAGTTAATTGTATGATTTCCTAATCTATGACGTAAAGTCATGATTTTATGAAAGACACGGAGGCAAATATTGCTTCATCTCTCTTTACTGACAACCACAGTAGCAAAGAAAAAAACGTTCTGAATTAACATATCGCCATAGCAACAGGCCCTCCCCTATAGAGACCCTATATAATGTCCATAGGCCAGACAACCCTCTTCTTTCTTGGCGGATGCCACACAGGAAACTCCAACAGAACTGTAGGAACTCGGAGCCGAAAACTGGAACGGAACAAAACAACCGACGGGAGGTACTCAGATGTAGCAGACCAGGTATTCATCGAAAACGAAAACATAAAGTGCATGAAGAGGATGTTACACTCTCACGAAGGCAAACGACTGTGCTGAAGCAGTAATCAACAATATATCATGCAAAACACCAGCAGAAGCAACTAGGATAATAACAATGATCCCCACCACACAAAAGGGAGGGAACAAAGAGAGGGGCGGGCAATACTCGCCTCCGTGTCTTTCATAAAATCATGACTTTACGTCATAAACTAGGAATAATATACAATTTTATTTCAAGACACGGAGGCTCCTATTTCATGTTTAAAGCTGTGCAATGACTGAGGAAAAAATGTGTTGCTGAGGACGAAAATAGAAACGTAGAAACCCTGGACCATTCGGCGATCTTCATGATGTCCTCTAAACGATCACCCGCAACCAGCATAGAGGTGGAAGACGCGCCTCGAGTGGAGTGAGCAGTGAAAACAGAAGTGTCCACCCCGCCAGGGTCATGACCCACTTAACCCAGCGCTCCAGAGTGGTGCTAGTGACCAGAGCGAACGGCCGACGATAAGAAAGAAATAATTGTGGGGTCTCCCTAGAACGATGTTAAAGGGTCCTCGCTTCGTATTCCTGAAGACAGGCTACAGGGCAAAGTGCCGGAACGGCAGGGAAACTCGGATACAAAACGGAACGAATCTGAATCTTGGTCCGACGAGTAATACTAAAGACAACGCCCTCAGGAGAGAAGGATCTGGCGTCATAATCCAGAGCCCGGACATCCGACACTCTCTTGCAAGAGATGAGGCAGAAAAGGGTGACAAGCTTGGCCGACAACTGACGTAGGGAAAGATCCGAATTGGCCGGCCATGATGAAAACAGGACTAGGACCAACGAGATGTCCCAGGTGGAGGAAAACCGGGGTCTAGGAGGGCGGGACAGCCTAGAACCCTTCAGCAGGCGACAGACCAATGAGTGTTGGCCCGCCGGACAACCGTCAAATCCCTGGGGAAGCCGGGAAATAGTGGATCTGAAAAGGTTAATGGTGCGATAGGCCTTGCCCTCCTTAAATAACGACGTCAGGAAATGAAGAATGACAGTCACAGGTGCTTAAACGGGATCCACACCTCGAGCCAAGCACCAGCTAGCCCAAGATCTCCAGGCTGCTCTATAGGCTCGTCTCGTGCCGGGAGCCTATGAATCCTCCAGAAGTCTTCTAGTTGCCTCTGAAAGTTCACCGCCGTCTCCGGAAGCCCTGAGACTCTGCAGGCTAGCAGCCGCAGGGAACCGTCTAGGAGGAGCGGATGTTGGATACCCTCTGGACCTAGGAGGAGAATCGGGTACTGTGGCAGAAGTAAGGGCGGAAGGATGAGAAGCTCCAACAGTAGTGGGAACCACGACTGAGAGCTCCAAAAGGGAACAATCAGGACCAGCTCTGCCGATTGATGGCGGACCTGATTCAGGACCCGAGGAAACATTGAGAAGGGAGGAAAGGCATAGTGTAAGAGACCGGACCAATCCTGGAGGAAAGCGTCCACCGCCTCTGCGTCTGAATCCGGACGCCAACTGAGGAACCAGGGAAGTTGCCTGTTCAGGCGGGAGGCAAAGAGGTCGATATAAAAGGGACCCCAGAGCGAGGCAATGGAGGAGAACACCCGAACGTCCAATATCCAGTCGCTGCCATCCGTAAGATAGCGAGAGCTCCAATCTGCCTGGGTGTTGTACAGGCCCGGGAGATACTCCGCTATCACCGTAATGTCCTGGTGCAGGCAAAAGGACCAGAATTCCTTGGCCAAATGTGAAAGCATGGCTGAACCAATGCCTCCCATGGCGTTCACATAACGGACCGCGGAGACATTGTCCATACGTAATCTGATGCAGGCTCGGGCGATGCCCTTTTTAAAACTGCGAATGGCAAAGGATCCTGCAAGGATGATATGGAGAGAGGACTCCTCTTCCAACCAACGTCCTCCAGTGGAAACGCCATCGCAGTGCGCTCCCCAGCCGAGAAGGTTGGTGTCCGAATCCACAGTGAAGTCCGGCTGAGGGCCGCAAATAGCCTGCCCGTTCCAAGCCGCAAGGTTGTGGATCCACCACTGCAGCTCGTCCCTGGTCTCTGGATCCAAGGAGACCAAGTCTGCGTACGAGGCTCCCGCGTGTAGATGGGCCGTCTTTAGGCCCTGTAGAGCCTGGTAATGCAGCGGAGCTAGGAAAACTGCCTGAATGGATGAGGAGAGTAGACCGATAATCCGGGATAGATGCCGTAGGGAGAATTGGGGCATGGCCAGTGTCCTGTGTAACTCCTTGCAGATCGCCTGAATCTTCGCTGTCGGAAGGCTGAGGGTCTCTTCCGTTGAATCCACTGAGAACCCGAGGAACTCCATAGTTCCGGACGGGACCAGAACTGACTTCTCGAGATTGATAAGGAAGCCTAGGCGGGACAGTAGATCAAATCCAAGTGCTGGAGAAGGGTAGCAGGATCCTGGGCCAACAGGAGGATGTCGTCCAGATATACTATTAACCAAACCCCCCCACTGCGGAGCCAAGCCATAGCCGGACACATGAGCTTGGTAAAGCACCATGGGGCGGAGGAAAAACCGAAAGGTAGGCAAGTGAAGCGCCAGGTCTTGCCTCTCCACTGAAAACAGAGAAGGTTCCTGGAGGACTCCGCAACAGGTGAGGTAAGCGTCCTTGAGGTCCGGTTTGACCATCCAGTCTCCCCGAAGCAGGAGGTCTCGGAGGAGATTGATACCCTCTAGGGGGCCAAAAACGTCTAAGAGCTTATCCTGACATGCTTTGAGGGCTGATTGCAGGCCCTTTCAGGGGTTCCAGACCATTTTGGATAGGAACTGGGCCATCTGGGGGTCCACTACAGGGGTGTCGCAGACCTTATTGGCCACAAGTGGTCTAGGGCACTCGGGCCTTAATTTATTGCGCGCCTCTTTGCTGAGAGGGCAGCGAACCCGTGCTTCCAAGTATTGGGCCACGTGATCCACGAGGAGCCATTCCGCGGATCTGGGGTGGTGAAGGTAGTCGGGATCAAAGAGAAGTTCACCTGAAGGATCAGTCAAAGGGGCCGATGGGGTTGGGGTGGCCTCAGAATCAGGGGTTCTCGCAGCCGTACCCGAGAGGGTAGGGGTGGGATGATCGGGGGGAGAAATGGACAAGTTCTCCTCCAGAGCCTCCAGTACTACAGTCCAGTATAGTATATTTTTCATGTACTTTATCACTTAGCTATAATAACTTGCGCTGCCAGTGCTGTTCATAGTGCACCCTGGAGGCTTCGCCATCACTGCTCTAGGTCCCCAAATCTGGCCTCCTCATCAGAGCCGATTTCGGATTCGGTCTCAGAGACTGACTTTCCAGTGCCGCGCCTTTTCAGCCTGGCGGGGTAAGGCTCGTTTGCGCTCTCATTGGTGGCAAATGACACACCAGTCTTACTGGTTCTGGAGGCATGAGGGGCTGTAGCTGGAGCTGGGGCCGGTATGATGGAAGCGGGAGGTAGTGCCCTAAGGGCCTCAGATATGGATCTGGAAAGAGAATGGGACATGGATCCCATTGCAGCAAAGATAGCATCAGAAACGGATCGCTGCAGGGCGTCCGCATGAGATAAGTGTAAAGAGGGGGCAGCAGCCACATCAGGAGGGTGAGAGGAGAGGCCCCCTGAGTCAGAATCCTCGGCCTGAGGACTAGAGGGCACATGAGACTGAGACATAATGTGGTCTGTCCAGGGAGAGCCTAAATTATCCACCAGAGGGAGTATTCTTATTCTGGTGGAAGGGGCAACAAGAATGGACCCAGTAGTGAGTGCCAATAGAGCACTACTGACCAGGAGATGGCAAGCTAGAGTGAGATCCCCTTAGCTGACCGACCGGAGCACCTAGGGAGCCGCAAACCGCCACTAAGAACACACGGGGCGGATGCGGAAGGGGCGCGGCCAAGGAAAGCACGCAAAACTGCGCAAGAGAAGGAGAGGTAGTAGAAAAAATGCAGCCAGAGCCGAAACAGCCGGCTCTGGAAAGATGGCGGTCGCAAATCACATTAGCGATGCAGACGGGCGGGTGAAGGAGCGCCGGACAATGGCAGGACTGAAGGAGGAATGAGAAATGACCGGAGGGGAGAGGGGGGCCCGACAAGGCGGGATTGAAGCGCAACCAGAGGGATCTGGGCAGCAGGGGAAGGTAAGGAGGGAGAAAGGAGAAAACAGCACAGGGGAGACGGGGGCTGAAGGAAGTGGAAGCCGGATGAGAGGCAGAGCAATAAGAGGGAAGAAAAACCCCTGAATAATAGGGAATAAAAACCTGTAAAGGAAAACCCAAAACTAACAGATAGGGAAGGGCAACCTAAAACAGGAAAAAAAAAAAAAATATATGGCCACAGGGAGATAAGACAACCTAAACAGAGAAGGTCTAGCTGATAAGAAGTCTTCTTATCTGTGCCATCCGCCAAGAAAGAGGAGGGTTGTCTGGCCTATGGACATTATATAGGGTCTCTATAGGGGAGGGCCTGTTGCTATGGCGATATGTTAATTCAGAACGTTTTTTTCTTTGCTGCTGTGGTTGTCAGTAAAGAGAAATGAAGCAATAGGAGCCTCCGTGTCTTGAAATAAAATCCAATCTTCCACCAGGTTGCAGAAAACTTATCACGTCCTCCTAAACATTTACAGTAAGGTATCACGGTGCACCACTAGGTGGCAGTGCAGCTGTAGGAACCATTATGGTTCTGCAGCACAAAGTCGTGACAATGTTTTCCTGCCCCGGATATAACTTTATTCGTATTTGAACATAACATTGATGACATGACGGGTAATAACATAGAGCCTTGGACAATGCCTTTTTGGATTATGGCAGAGTGTCCACTGATCACATGACGGGGGGAAATGTATCACGATTAGAGATGAACAAATCGATTCTAATAAATCAAATTATTTCAAAATCAGCCTCCAGGAGAACCAAGGGTCTGGCTTTGCTGCTCAAGAAATCCCCCCCCCAATGATTGAAAGGGTCAGACATCTCGTCTGGCAGAGTCAATTTTGAGCTGATGCATTTATTCCAAGTAATAGCAGAAGTGCAGAGGATCTGTTGCTGATACCTGAGCAGCTCATATACCAACTGCGCATGCGCCTCGGATGTCTGGAGGCGACTAGAAGTGGAGGCAGACCTCCTCTGAACTTGCAGCCTCCACTTTTGGGTGTACCCAGACGTCAGCGACACATGCGCAGTCATGACCTGCGCTGCTTAGGGAACAGCAGCAGATCCTCTCTGCTTGCACCGATGCAGCAGCTAGGGGTCAACCAGCACAGGCCCAGATATCTGGCATTTATGGGGGAGTCTCTTGAACACCGGGAGCAGCCCCTCCGTGCTCCAAGAGATGAGTTTGTATAAATTAGATTTTTTAGAATTGATTTGTTCATCTCTAGTCACGATGAGATTTTTACAGAGGTGTAGCTAGGGGTTCAGCAGACACCCCCAAGTGGTCCCCCAACCTAGTGGGACTACGATGCGTGTTTACAACTGCAGAGGCGCATCTTTGTTTTCAGCGACTCTCGCTCCACCTGCACTGCTCTGCTAGAGAGAGGCAGGAGTGGACAGTGTAACGCCCCAGAATGGTATTACCACCTTTGCCACCTTTACCACCACTGTGAGAGGGAAAACCGTGGTTAGACACCCTACTCAGGCAGGAATCCATAGGTAGCCGTCTTATATGTTGATCTACGTATGTGTATTTTCATGCAGCACTTCCAATTTTCCCAGGTACCCTTGGTGCATATATCCTAAGCAGAAGCCAAGGGCGGCTTAGTTTTTAAGTAAGGGGTATGTAAAGCCCCAGAGTGGCATTACCACCTTTGCACCCCGCTACTGGCTCCTATGGTTAACCTAATGTCATCCTATGTATTTATTACCAGGTCCAGTATAATGTGCATATCTTTTTCCATGTAACTGTTTATGTTCACGTGTAATGGGCCTAGTTCACCAGCAGATGGCAGCAAAAAATGGCAGAGCTGCAGGTACAGAGAATGAAGCTTTCCATTCCATTCTAGGGTCAATGCCCCCCCCCCCCTCCCCGGGGTGTGGTGGGAATGACCCACTTGCTGCAGGGAGGGAAGAGTTCATTGTCTGGTCAGTTTCTAGTTACCCCCTTCCAAGGGAGGGTGTGTGCAGCAGGTGCAAGTCCCTGCTGGACATGCCTTGTCTAGGCCAGCTAGAGCACCTTTAGCTGTGCTGGATATGGAGGCAGAAGCTTGAAGCCTCTGAAGCCAGGAGGAGAAAGTTTTCCCTGGACAAACCTAGAGTCAGACTACAGAGAGAAGTTGCAGCAGACAGCTAAAGCCAGCTATTCAGTCAGCCTGTCAGCACAGCAGAGTCAGAGAGAAACAGGTGTAGCAGAGAAGTTTGCCTGCCACAGTTCATGCTAACGCCTGCTGGGACCAAGATAAAGCCTGTAAACCATCTGGAGAAACATTTATTCAAGTAAAGCTGTTAGTGAACTTCATCACAAGGTTTGGGCTCAATTTATTTCATCATCCCCTTCATCAACAACCACTCTTGTCATTGCTTCAGAGCCAACGCCTAGGGGCCAGTGTGTCCAGGTAGGAGCACCGTGACACGTGCACAACTCCTTAAGGGACATTATAGGCTACTCTACTCCACTCCACTCCACCTGGGTACCATTCACAGCATCACTAAAAGGGGCCCTGTGCCCTTGTTGCTTCACCGCAACTGGCGTCATGAAAAACAAGTACTTTTTTTTCCCCTAAAGAGCCCTGGGGGGAGGCGCCCGCTGCAAAAGCGACACAGACATGGGCGTTGCCAAATTCTCAATCCAACCAACCCGGTTCTCAAGCTCTAGCGCTAAAAACATATTTACATGGACATTATAGTCAGTGCTATCAAACATATTATTATTATTATTATTATTTTGATTATATGTGCAGACTATATTATTATTATTAGAGGTATGCGAATTTCCGGTTGTGAAATTCGTTTACTGGTAAAAGGTGAATTGCGTTATGGATTCCGTTACCACAGAACATAATGCATAACAGAATGCCTTTAGAGGCAGGAGACGACTCCCCTGCATAACGGAAATGGGACGGATCCGTTTTGTAGCCCACAGACTTCTATTATAACGGAATGGCCTCTAAAGGATTTCGTTGCATTCCGTTATAGAATTGCGTTATGGTCCATGGTAACGGAATCCATAACGCAATTCACCTTTTACCAGTAAACGAAGCGTGAACGAATTTCAAAATATGAAATTCGCTCTTCTCTAATTATTATTATTATATGTGCTGGCTATATTGCTCATGGGCAGATTTTTATCCAATCAAATAAATGATCCTACTCGCTCCCTTCCGCCGTCCTGCTCAGCTGCTTCTGCTGTGCATTGGATTGCCATGGCAACCCAGTTTGTAGTGATGACGTCATCTCGCCAGGTTATTTGAACCCTGCTAAGGTGGTGAGATGCTGTTTGATGAGTCAGGTTAGTCTCCGGGGTCCCTGCACATCGGCTGTGACTTTGCTACATCAAGTATTAAATACAACTCTGCTACATTAATCTGCTAAACCTGTCTCCAGTACGCTGCTCACAACTCTGCTACATCACACTGTCTGCTATACTGGTCTCCAGTATAATGCTACAACACTGTCATATACTGTTCTCAAATATAATGTTATAACTCTGTTACAATACTCTGCTATACCGGCCTCCAGTATGCCGCTACAACTCTGCTACATTACATTACTATACCGGTCTCCAGAACACTGCTGGAGCTCTGCTACGCTGGTCTATAGTTAATACCGCTACAACTCTGCTACATTACATTACTATACTGGTCTCCAGAACACTGCTGGAGCCCTGCTACGCTGGTCTATAGTTAATACTGCTACAACTCTGCTACATTACATTACTATACTGGTCTCCACAACACTGCTGGAGCTCTGCTACGCTGGTCTATAGTTTATGCTGCTACAACTCTGCTACCCCAGTCTCCAGGTAACTCAGCTTGCCACCTGTGGGGGCGCTGCAGGGAAACCAAACCCTTGCTTTCACGTTCTCCCTAATATTACAGCTGATCACTGGGGGATCCTCAGCGTATTGTCAGGGAACCCTTCCATCGAACTGGGATTGCCTAAAGAGACCCCTTAACTTTTGGCACCGATTGGCACACGAGTCTTCCACTTAATTATTGTGACAGAAGTGACCTCGGTCCAGACCTGAGAGCGTTAAGTGCCGCCATTACGGATCTTCTGCGAGAAGCAGACTCTGGAGATAATGGACATAAGAGACTTGTCAGAAAATAACACCGAAAACCTGTTCACAAACCCCTCGGGGAACGGAGCAGCTGTTGTGATGCCAGCCGAGCCGCTAACAAGTGGGAAAGTGACACCTTACATGACAGCGCCGCCTGCCCCCTCATCACGTCTTATATAACCTGCTCCCATGAGCACCGGCACCGCCGAATGCACCTACCTCCCCTGTACAACGGCCACTGTCAGCCTCTGTGCCAGGCACGTCCATCATACGTTTACCGCACCCGTCCTACCCCACGGATTCCTCACTGCACTCCTGGGTCACGCAGGTGGATAGAAGACCTCAACCCCTCCCGATCAATCATCAGACATCGTTAGATTAACCCCTTATAGATTACCCACAATGGATACACCTGTCATGTCGGACGGTGCATGTATCGTGCAGGTTCACGAGGTGCCAGCTGCTGACTCCCTACCACAGTGACCGGGATCAGAGATGGCTCTGATCCTGGTTATTTAACCCCTCAGATGCCTCAGTCAATAGCGACTGCAGCAGGGGATAGACAGCAGGAGGTGGCCTCCCTTTGTCCTCCGATTGAAGCCTCCACAGTGAAATCGCAGGGCTCCGATCGGTGGCAGTGACAGCTTGGGGCCTTGTGAAGGCTGCCAGACCTGTAAGCAGTCTGCTGAGCAAGGAAAAATCACACAGACTGCAGTAATATTTTATTGCAGCCTATGGTGCAATCGAACAGAAGATTGCATGTTCAAGTCCCCTAAGTGGAAAAAAAAAGTACTGTGTGTTTTCCGCTTTATAAGATGCACTTTTCCCCCCCAACAAGCTGGGGGAAAACATCAGTGCGTCTTATAAAGTGAATATTAGTGAGCGCTTCCACTATGGAGGCATTCACTAGTATGCATGTGGAGGGGAAGTACTCGCTCTCCCTGATCTTCTCCAGGGCATGCTGCACTGTCCTACTATGTACAGTATGAGGACTAGTGCACACACTATAACCCGGTGTACACAGTCAGATGACCCAGAGAAGATCTGCGAGCGCGACTGTAGGAGAGACCACCAGACCAGCAGAGTAGTGGTGGAGCAGGAAAGGTAAGTTCATTTATCTTTTTTATTCCGGATGGAGGTTGGCAATGAAGGGTCTGATCTGAGATCTGATGTGGGGGTCTGATCTGAGGTTTGATATGGGGGTCTGATCTGAGGTCTGACATGGGGGTCTTATCTGATATAGGGGTCTGATCTGAGGTTTGATATGAGCATCTGAGATCTGATGTGGGAGTCTGATCTGAGGTTTGATATGGGGGTCTGATCTGAGGTCTGATATGGGGGTCTTATCTGAAAAAGGGGTCTGATCTGATATGAGGGTCTGATCTGAGGTTTGATATGAGTGTCTGATCTGAGATCTGATGTGGGGGTCTGATGTGACTTTTGATATGTTAGTCTGATCTGAGGTCTGATACAAAGGTCTTATCTGATATGGGAATCTGATCGGAGGTCTGAACAAGATTGAGGGTCTGTTTTGAGGTCTGATGAAATTTATATTTTTATTTTCCTCCTCTAAAACCTAGGTGCGTCTTATAAAGCAATAGATACCGATGTCCCAATTTTATATATAAAAATAAATCTGATATGGGGGTCTGATCTGAGGTTTGATATGGAGGTCTGATCTGAGGTTTGATATGGAGCGTCTGATCTGAGGTTTGATATGAGCGTCTGATCTGAGATCTGATGAGGTGGTCTGATGTGACATTTGATATGTTAGCCTGATCTGAGGTTTGATATGGAGGTCTGATCTGAGGTTTGATTTGGAGGTCTGATCTGAGGTTTGATATGGAGGTCTGATCTGAGGTCTGACATGGGTGTCTGATCTGAGGGTCTGATCGGGGGTCTGAAGAACATTGAGGGTCTGTTTCGAGGTCTGATGAAATATTTTTTCAAATTTTCCTCCTCTAAAACCTAGGTGCGTCTTATAAAGCGATAGATACCGATGTCCCAATTTTATATATAAAATTAAATAAAAATAATAAATAGAAATTAGAGATAATAATAGGTATAAAAATATTTATCGCATTCGGCTTCACCTTGCACCTCACAGCACACATCACAGCGCATGCTCGCAGCACTGCCTCTAAGGGTCAATAGGTCACTTAACGCCACCGAGTAGGTTGATATCAGTGTTATTCCGATGGGGAAGGAATATACAGTGTAACTGGTACATATAGCCAGTGAGACGGTGGAGCAGTAACATAATGTGCAAAATGCAGATTTATTTCAGCAGATCAGAGGCAGGTGCACCGTGTGGCGGTTATACAGCAGATTTAAAGGGGAATTACTCACAAAACTACCAGTGTACCCTATGACTCTCTAAGGGCTTATCAAGTAAGCTGCCCCCTTCCCCTACAGATGGGTATAGGAGAGTCCTAACTCTGTGTGTCTGCAACAGTATCAACCCTAATAGACTTAGATACACTGACTAAACATACAGTATCACACGTGAGGCTTAGATATGTGGCTCAGCAGACAGTATCACACATGGAGAGCTTGGATACACCAGCTTAGTAGACAGCATCACAAATTGTAATCTTACTTCTAAGCCTTATAAATGAAAGGCTTAGAAACGTTCAATCAGGAGACGGTATCGCACATGATAGGCTTAGATACAGCAGCTCAGCATACATCATCACACAATAGGTTTGGATACAACAGCTTAGCAGACAGTATCGTGCATGTAAGGTTAGGATACATCAGCTCAGTAGATGGTATCGCGTGAGAGGCTCAGATACACTAGCTCAGTACTCTACCTAGCCTTAGATACACCGGCTTGTCAGACAGTATCACGCATGATAGGCTTAAATCCACCAGTCCATAAGACAGCATCACACATGATGAACTAACACCGCACATAATATTCCACATGATAGGATTAGATACAGTACCCTAGCAGACGGTATCACACCTGACAGGCTTAGATACACACTATATGCATCAATTCATAAGACAGTATCACACATGATAGGTTTAGATACACCGGCTCAGCTAACCTATCACACCTGATAGAAGTAGATACACAGCTCCTCAGACAATGATGTACCAGGCAATGTAGCCTTAGATACAGTTGCAAGAAAAAGTATGTGAACCCTTTGGAATCATATGGATTTCTGCACAAATTGGTCATAATAAAATGGTTCTAAGTCACAACAATAGGCAATCCCAGTCTGCTTAAACTAATGACACACAAATAATTAAATGTTACCATGTTTTTATTGAGCACACCATGTAAGCATTCACAGTGCAGATGGAAAAAGTATGTGAACCCCTAGACTAATGACCTCTCCAAGAGCTAATTGGAGTGAGGTGTCAGCGAACTGGAGTCCAATCAATAAGATGAGATTGGAGGTGTTGGTTACTGCTGCCCTATAAAAAAAAAAACACACACCAGTTCTGGGTTTGCTTTTCCCAAGAAGCATTGCCTGATGTGAATGATGCCTCGCACAAAAGAGCTCTCAGAAGACCTACGATTAAGAATTGTTGATTTGCATAAAGCTGGAAAGGGTTCTAAAAGTATCTCCAAAAGCCTTGCTGTTCATCGGTCCATGGTAAGACAAATTGTCTATAAATGGAGAAAGTTCAGCACTGCTGCTACTCTCCCTAGGAGTGGCCGTCCTGTAAAGATGACTGCAAGAGCACAGCGCAGACTGCTCAATGAGGTGAAGAAGAATGCTAGAGTGTCAGCTAAAGACTTACAAAAGTCTCTGGCATATGCTAACATCCCTGTTGGCGAATCTACGATACGTAAAACACTAAACAAGAATGGATTACATGGGAGGATACCACAGAGGAAGCCACTGCTGTCCAAAAAAAACATTGCTGCACGTTTACAGTTTGCACAAGAGCACCTGGATGTTCCACAGCAGTACTGGCAAAATATTCTGTGGACAGATGAAACCAGAGTTGAGTTGTTTGGAAGAAACACACAACACTGTGGAGAAAAAGAGGCACAGCACACCAACATCAAAACCTCATCCCAACTGTGAAGTATGGTGGTGGGGGCATCATGGTCTGGGGCTGCTGTGCTGCGTCAGGGCCTGGACGGATTGCTATCATCGAAGGAAAAATGAATTCCCAAGTTTATCAAGACATTTTGCAGGAGAACTTAAGGCCATCGGTTCACCAGCTGAAGCTGAACAGAAGATGGGTGTTGCAACAGGACAACGACCCAAAGCATAGAAGTAAATCAACAACAGAATGGCTTAAACAGAAGAAAATACGCCTTCTGGAGCGGCCCAGTCAGAGTCCTGACCTCACCCTGATTGAGATGCTGTGGCCTGACCTCAAGAAAGCGATTCACACCAGACATCCCAAGAATATTGCTGAACTGAAACAGTTCTGTAAAGGGGAATGGTCAAGAATTACTCCTGACCGTTGTGCGCGTCTGATCTGCAACTACAGGAAACGACTGGTTAAAGTTATTGCTGCCAAAGAAGGTTCAACCAGTTATTAAATCCAAGGGTTCACATACTTTTTCCACCTGCCCTGTGAATGTTTACATGGTGTCTGCAATAAAAACATGGTAACATGTAATTCTCTGTGTGTAATTAGGTTAAGCAGACTGTGATCGTCTATTGCTGTGACTTAGATGAAGATCAGATCACATTTTATGACCAATTTGTGCAGAAATCCATATCATTCCAAAGGGTTCACATACTTTTTCTTGCAACTGTACATTGACTCCTCAGACAGTATCACACATGAGTTGCTTAGATACATTGGCTGATTAGATAGTATCACAAATAATATGCTTAGATACACCAGTCATTCAGACAGTATCATACGTGATATCATTAGATACAGTAGCTTAGCAGACAGTATCACATCTTTCATACTTAGGCATGTTAGTAACACAGATATTATATACCCCAGTTAATAAGGCAGTATCAAACATGCTAGGTTTAGATACATGAATCACACCTGATAAGATTAGATACATGGCTCCTCAGGCAGTATCATTTAATATAGGACAGGATCAGATACAGGCAGTATCAAACATGATTTGCTGGCATCACCCCTGATAGCATTAGATATATGGCTCCTAAGACAGTATCATGCCCCATCGCATTCAATCCACGGGCTCAGCAGACAGTATCACACAGGACAGGCTTAGATACATGGCTCATCAGACAGTATCTTGTATTATAGCATTCAATCCACTGGCTCAGCAGACAGTATCACACATGACAGGCTTAGATACATGGCTCATCAGACAGTATCTTGTATTATAGCATTCAATCCACTGGCTCAGCAGACAGTATCACACATGACAGGCTTAGATACATGGCTCATCAGACAGTATCTTGTATTATAACATTCAATCCACTGGCTCAGTAGACAGTATCACACATGACAGGCTTAGATACATGGCTCATCAGACAGTATCTTGTATTATAGCATTCAATCCACTGGCTCAGCAGACAGTATCACACATGACAGGCTTAGATACATGGCTCATCAGACAGTATCATGTAATATATCATTCAATCCACTGGCTCAGCAGACAGTATCACACATGACAGGCTTAGATACACTGTTCCTCAGACAGTATCTTGTATTATAGCGTTCAATCCACTTGTTTAGAAGGCAGTATCACACATGACAGGCTTAGATACACTAGCTATCACTAGGAAGAGCACAGTGGATGTGTTTGCCTGATGAGTTCCTTTAAGACGCTGACAACTGTTCAGCACTATGGACAGCTCACCACGCCCGACACAGCACAGCTGCGGACTTCTACATGGAGGATTTCTGCTTCCCATCAACTTCTCTGTCCTGAGCAGTGGACTGCCTCCTCATTCTGCACAGACTTGTTTTATTATCTATTATCCAGCTTCAGGGCACAAAGCTTGTAAATCAAGATGGCGGCTTAGAGTCAGCATATGTACAAACAAAAAAATGCAGCAGCACTCTGCAACCAGAACTCTGCCCAAGATAGAAGCTATGAGAGGACATTAGTGTACGTTTGGATCAAAAGGAAATAAGCCACTCGCCACGCCAAGGCTGTCCCGTGAGTGGTCCTAACGCTAAATCTGACCTGTTATGGGTCATGACAGCCACATAAAATCCACCTAACGCTGAATCTTACCTGTTATGGGCCATGACAGCCACATAAAATCCAGGGAGTGTGGGCGCAGCATGCATGCTGGGATAAACCATACTTATTAACCCTTTCTGGTGCTGTAACAGCCTCCATTCGATCCAGGGATGCAGGTACCAACATGCATGCTGAGCCCACTGTGCACTCCTCCTGGAGCCAGATGGCTACTAGCAGGTACTGTAAATGCACATTCAGCTTTATACTTTAAAACCAGCCTCTAGGGCAGACAAACTAGTCAGGTGTGCACGACTGAAGAGGAGGTAGCTGTGGCAATTATACATACAAACAAAAAAATGCAACAGCACTCTGCAACCAGAACTCCACTGCGCCCACACTCCCTGGATTTTATGTGGCTGTCATGGCCCATAACAGGTAAGATTCAGCATTAGGTGGATTTTATGTGGCTATCATGGCCCATATCAGGTAGGATTTAGTGTTAGGACCACTCATAGAGGAGGCCTTGGCGTGGCGAGTGGCTTATTACCTTTTGATCAAAACGTACACTAATGTCCTCTCATAGCTTCTATCTTGGGCAGAGTTCTGGTTGCAGTGTGCTGTTGCATTTTTTTGTTTGTATGTATAATTGCCATAGCTACGTGCACCTGCATACAGGGAAGTGCTGACTGACCCCCCCTTGTGTTTCTGTTTAGAGTCAGCCTATGAATATGGAGGGTGAAGGGCACATAATGCCAGGGTTTGATGATCGGCGAAAACGCCGATTGATGTATACGGTGGTAACTGAACAAGAAGGAGGAGTAGAAATAATCTCAGTGTTTGTCCGGGCGATGCTCACGGTGTAACCAGATATCTAATATTCCCCGTGAATAAAAAAATACCGGCAGCGCGCTCCTCGGTGACAGCTGCATCCCGCATTACATTGCTTCACTTTCTTGATAAAAAGATGAGATCCCCAAGGAGGCGCTGAAGATCTGACTGTAATGTAAGGGGGCACTCAGAGGACAGGGGAGCGGGAAGTTTTATCTACCGCCACCGCTGTTATATACAGATCTACTGTTATTGTCTTGACGAGATTACTCTGTTTATTTAGTTCTTGTCTCTACCAGACTAATAGTTCCCCAGAGTGTCTGCTGCGTCCTGCTGTCTGCTCTCCATATGTCTGCAGTGTAATACCGCACCAAGCTGAAGAAAAGGGAGAGTGATAACCTTGTAAGCAGGAGCAGTATTATAGCAGTTATATTCTTGTACATAGGAGCAGTATTATAGTAGTTATATTCTTGTACATAGGAGCAGTATTATAGCAGTTATATTCTTGTACACAGGAGCAGTATTATAGTAGTCATATTCTTGTACATAGGAGGCAGTATTATAGTAGTTATATTCCTGTACATAGGAGGCAGTATTTTAGCAGTTATATTCTTGTACATAGGAGCAGTATCATAGTAGTTATATTCTTGTACATAGGGGCAGTATTATAGTAGTTATATTCTTGTACATAGGAACAGTATTATAGTAGTTATATTCTTGTATATAGGAGCATTATTATAGTAGTTATATTCTTGTACATAGGGGCAGTATTATAGTAGTTATATTCTTGTACATAGGGGCAGTATTATAGTAGTTATATTCTTGTACATAGGAGCAGTATTATAGTAGTTATATTCTTGTACATAGGAGGCAGTATTATAGTAGTTATATTCTTGTACATAGGAGCAGTATTATAGTAGTTATATTTTTGTACATAGGAGCAGTATAATAGTAGTTATATTCTAGTACATAGGAGGCAGTATTATAGCAGTTATATTCTGGTACATAGGAGGCAGTATTATAGTAGTTATATTTTTATACATTGGAGCAGTATTATAGTAGTTATATTCTTGTACATAGGAGACAGTATTATAGTAGTTATGGAGCAATATTATAGTAGTTATATTCTTGTACATAGGAGACAGTATTATAGTAGTGATATTGTTGTACATAGGAGCAGTATTATAGTAGTTATATTCTTGTACATAGGAGAAGTATTATAGTTTTTATATTCTTGTACATAGGAGACAGTATTATAGTAGTTATATTCTTGTACATAGGAACAGTATTATAGTAGTTATATTCTTGTACATAGGAGCAGTATTATAGTAGTTATATTCTTGTATATAGGAGCATTATTATAGTAGTTATATTCTTGTACATAGGGGCAGTATTATAGTAGTTATATTCTTGTACATAGGGGCAGTATTATAGTAGTTATATTCTTGTACATAGGAGCAGTATTATAGTAGTTATATTCTTGTACATAGGAGGCAGTATTATAGTAGTTATATTCTTGTACATAGGAGCAGTATTATAGTAGTTATATTTTTGTACATAGGAGCAGTATAATAGTAGTTATATTCTAGTACATAGGAGGCAGTATTATAGCAGTTATATTCTTGTACATAGGAGCAGTATTATAGTAGTTATATTCTTGTACATAGGAGCAGTATTATAGTAGTTATATTCTTGTACATAGGAGGCAGTATTATAGTAGTTATATTCTTGTACATAGGAGGCAGTATTATAGTAGTTATATTCTTGTACATAGGAGCAGTATTATAGTAGTTATATTTTTGTACATAGGAGCAGTATAATAGTAGTTATATTCTAGTACATAGGAGGCAGTATTATAGTAGTTATATTCTTGTACATAGGGGCAGTATTATAGTAGTTATATTCTTGTACATAGGGGCAGTATTATAGTAGTTATATTCTTGTACATAGGAGCAGTATTATAGTAGTTATATTCTTGTACATAGGAGGGAGTATTATAGTAGTTATATTCTTGTACATAGGAGCAGTATTATAGTAGATATATTTTTGTACATAGGAGCAGTATAATAGTAGTTATATTCTAGTACATAGGAGGCAGTATTATAGCAGTTATATTCTGGTACATAGGAGGCAGTATTATAGTAGTTATATTTTTATACATTGGAGCAGTATTATAGTAGTTATATTCTTGTACATAGGAGACAGTATTATAGTAGTTATGGAGCAATATTATAGTAGTTATATTCTTGTACATAGGAGACAGTATTATAGTAGTGATATTGTTGTACATAGGAGCAGTATTATAGTAGTTATATTCTTGTACATAGGAGAAGTATTATAGTTTTTATATTCTTGTACATAGGAGAAGTATTATAGTTTTTATATTCTTGTACATAGGAGACAGTATTATAGTAGTTATATTCTTGTACATAGGAACAGTATTATAGTAGTTATATTCTTGTACATAGGAGCAGTATTATAGTAGTTATATTCTTGTACATAGGAGACAGTATTATAGTAGTTATATTCTTGTACATAGGAGGCAGTATTATAGTAGTTATGTTCTTGTAAACAGGAGCAGTATTATAGTAGTTATAATCTTGTCCATAGGAGGCAGAATTATAGTAGTTATATTCTTGTACATAGGAGACAGTATTATAGTAGTGATATTGTTGTACATAGGAGCAGTATTATAGTAGTTATATTCTAGTACATAGGAGGCAGTATTATAGTAGTTATATTCTGGTACATAGGAGGCAGTATTATAGTAGTTATATTCTTGTACATAGGAGACAGTATTATAGTAGTTATGGAGCAATATTATAGTAGTTATATTCTTGTACATAGGAGACAGTATTATAGTAGTGATATTGTTGTACATAGGAGCAGTATTATAGTAGTTATATTCTTGTACATAGGAGAAGTATTATAGTTTTTATATTCTTGTACATAGGAGACAGTATTATAGTAGTTATATTCTTGTACATAGGAACAGTATTATAGAAGTTATATTCTTGTACATAGGAGCAGTATTATAGTAGTTATATTCTTGTACATAGGAGACAGTATTATAGTAGTTATATTCTTGTACATAGGAGGCAGTATTATAGTAGTTATGTTCTTGTAAACAGGAGCAGTATTATAGTAGTTATAATCTTGTCCATAGGAGGCAGTATTATAGTAGTTATATTCTTGTACATAGGAGACAGTATTATAGTAGTGATATTGTTGTACATAGGAGCAGTATTATAGTAGTTATATTCTAGTACATAGGAGGCAGTATTATAGTAGTTATATTCTGGTACATAGGAGGCAGTATTATAGTAGTTATATTCTTGTACATAGGAGACAGTATTATAGTAGTTATATTTTTGTACATAGGAGCAGTATTATAGTAGTTATATTCTTGTACATAGGAGACAGTATTATAGTAGTTATATTCTTGTACATAGGAACAGTATTATAGTAGTTATATTTTTGTACATAGGAGGCAGTATTATAGTAGTTATGGAGCAATATTATAGTAGTTATATTCTTGTACATAGGAGACAGTATTATAGTAGTGATATTGTTGTACATAGGAGCAGTATTATAGTAGTTATATTCTTGTACATAGGAGCAGTATTATAGTATTTATATTCTTGTACATAGGAGACAGTATTATAGTAGTTATATTCTTGTACATAGGAGGCAGTATTATAGTAGTTATGTTCTTGTAAACAGGAGCAGTATTATAGTAGTTATAATCTTGTCCATAGGAGGCAGTATTATAGTAGTTATATTCTTGTACATAGGAGACAGTATTATAGTAGTGATATTGTTGTACATAGGAGCAGTATTATAGTAGTTATATTCTAGTACATAGGAGGCAGTATTATAGTAGTTATATTCTGGTACATAGGAGACAGTATTATAGTAGTTATATTCTTGTACATAGGAGCAGTATTATAGTAGTTTTATTCTTGTACATAGGAGCAGTATTATAGTAGTTATATTCTTGTACATAGGAACAGTATTATAGTAGTTATATTTTTGTACATAGGAGGCAGTATTATAGTAGTTATGGAGCAATATTATAGTAGTTATATTCTTGTACATAGGAGACAGTATTATAGTAGTGATATTGTTGTACATAGGAGCAGTATTATAGTAGTTATATTCTTGTACATAGGAGAAGTATTATAGTTTTTATATTCTTGTACATAGGAGACAGTATTATAGTAGTTATATTCTTGTACATAGGAGGCAGTATTATAGTAGTTATATTCTTGTACATAGGAGCAGTATTATAGTAGTTATATTCTTGTGCATAGGAGAATTATTATAGTAGTTATATTCTAGTACATAGGAGGCAGTATTATAGTAGTTATATTCTGGTACATAGGAGGCAGTATTATAGTAGTTATATTCTTGTACATAGGAGACAGTATTATAGTAGTTATATTTTTGTACATAGGAGCAGTATTATAGTAGTTATATTCTTGTACATAGGAGACATTATTATAGTAGTTATATTCTTGTACATAGGAACAGTATTATAGTAGTTATATTTTTGTACATAGGAGGCAGTATTATAGTAGTTATGTTCTTGTAAACAGGAGCAGTATTATAGTAGTTATAATCTTGTCCATAGGAGGCAGTATTATAGTAGTTATATTCTTGTACATAGGAGACAGTATTATAGTAGTGATATTGTTGTACATAGGAGCAGTATTATAGTAGTTATATTCTAGTACATAGGAGGCAGTATTATAGTAGTTATATTCTTGTACATAGGAGGCAGTATTATAGTAGTTATATTCTTGTACATAGGAGACAGTATTATAGTAGTTATATTCTTGTACATAGGAGCAGTATTATAGTAGTTATATTCTTGTACATAGGAGACAGTATTATAGTAGTTATATTCTTGTACATAGGAACAGTATTATAGTAGTTATATTTTTGTACATAGGAGGCAGTATTATAGTAGTTATGTTCTTGTACACAGGAGCAGTATTATAGTAGTTATAATCTTGTCCATAGGAAACAGTATTATAGTAGTTATATTTTTGTACATAGGAGCAGTATTATAGTAGTTATATTCTTGTACATAGGAGGCAGTATTATAGTAGTTATATTCTTGTATATAGGAGCATTATTATAGTAGTTATATTCTTGTACATAGGGGCAGTATTATAGTAGTTATATTCTTGTACATAGGGGCAGTATTATAGTAGTTATATTCTTGTACATAGGAGCAGTATTATAGTAGTTATATTCTTGTACATAGTAGGCAGTATTATAGTAGTTATATTCTTGTATAAAGGAGGCAGTATTATAGTAGCTATATTCTTGTACATAGGAGCAGTATTATAGTAGTTATATTCTTGTACATAGGAGCAGTATTATAGTAGTTATATTCCTGTATATAGGAGCAGTATTATAGCAGTTATATTCTTGTACATAGGAAGCAGTATAATAGTAGTTATATTCTTGTACATAAGAGCAGTATTATAGTAGATATATTCTAGTACATAGGAGGCAGTATTATAGTAGTTCTATTCTTGTTCAGAGGAGCAGTATTATAGTAGTTATATTCTTGTACATAGGAGCAGGATTATAGTAGTTATATTCTTGTACATAGGAGGCAATATTATAGTAGTTATATTCTTGTACATAGGAGGCAGTATTAAAGTAGTTATATTCTTGTACATAGGAGCAGTATTATAGTAGTTACATTCTTGTACATAGGAGCAGTATTATAGTAGTTACATTCTTGTACATAGGAGGCAGTATTATAGTAGTTCTATTCTTATACAGAGGAGCAGTATTATAGTAGTTATATTCTTGAACATAGGGGCAGTATTATTGTAGTTTTATTCTTGTACATAGGAGCAGTATTATAGTAGTTATATTCTTGTACATAGGAGCAGTATTATAGTAGTTTTATTCTTGTACATAGGAGCAGTATTATAGTAGTTATATTCTTGTATATAGGAGCAGTATTATAGTAGTTATATTCTTGTATATAGGAGCAGTAGTATAGTAGTTATATTCTTGAATATAGGAGTATTATAGTAATTATATTCTTGTACATAGGAGCAGTATTATAGTAGTTGTATTTTTGTATATAGGAGAAAGTATTATAGTAGTTATATTATTGTACATAGGAGCAGTATTATAGTAGTTATATTGTTGTATATAGGAGCAGTATTATAGTAGTTATATTCTTGTACAGAGGAGCAGTATTATAGTAGTTATATTCTTGTACATAGGAGCAGGATTATAGTAGTTATATTCTTGTACATAGGAGGCAGTATTATAGTAGTTATATTCTTGTACATAGGAGGCAGTATTAAAGTAGTTATATTCTTGTACATAGGAGGCAGTATTATAGTAGTTATATTCTTGTACATAGGAGCAGTATTATAGTAGTTACATTCTTGTACATAGGAGGCAGTATTATAGTAGTTCTATTCTTATACAGAGGAGCAGTATTATAGTAGTTATATTCTTGAACATAGGGGCAGTATTATTGTAGTTTTATTCTTGTACATAGGAGCAGTATTATAGTAGTTATATTCTTGTACATAGGAGCAGTATTATAGTAGTTATATTCATGTACATAGGAGCAGTATTATAGTAGTTATATTCTTGTATATAGGAGCAGTATTATAGTAGTTATATTCTTGTATATAGGAGCAGTATTATAGTAGTTATATTCTTGAATATAGGAGTATTATAGTAATTATATTCTTGTACATAGGAGCAGTATTATAGTAGTTGTATTTTTGTATATAGGAGAAAGTATTATAGTAGTTATATTATTGTACATAGGAGCAGTATTATAGTAGTTATATTGTTGTATATAGGAGCAGTATTATAGTAGTTATATTCTTGTACATAGGAGCAGTATTATAGTAGTTATATTTTTGTACATAGGAGCAGTATTATAGTAGTTATATTCTTGTACATAGGAGGCAGTATTATAGTAGTTCTATTCTTGTGCAGAGGAGCAGTATTATAGTAGTTATATTCTTGAACATAGGGGCAGTATTATTGCAGTTATATTCTTGTACATAGGAGCACTATTATAGCAGTTATATTCTTGTACATAGGAGCAGTATTATAGTAGTTATATTCTTGTATATAGGAGCAGTATTATAGTAGTTATATTCTTGAATATAGGAGTATTATAGTAATTATATTCTTGTACATAGGAGCAGTATTATAGTAGTTGTATTTTTGTATATAGGAGAAAGTATTATAGTAGTTATATTATTGTACATAGGAACAGTATTATAGTAGTTATATTCTTGTACATAGGAGCAGTATTATAGTAGTTATATTCTTGAACATAGGAGACAGTATTATAGTAAGTATATTTTTGTACTTAGGAGCAGTATTATAGTTGTTATATTCTTGTACATAGGAGCAGTATTATAGTACTTTTATTCTTGTACATCGGAGCAGTATTATAGTATTATATTCTTGTACATAGGAGCAGTATTATAGTAGTTGTATTTTTGTATATAGGAGAAAGTATTATAGTAGTTATATTATTGTACATAGGAGCAGTATTATAGTAGTTATATTCTTGTATATAGGAGCAGTATTATAGTAGTTATATTCTTGTACACAGGAGCATTATTATAGTAGTTATATTCTTGTTCATAGGAGCAGTTTTATAGTAGTTATATTCTTGTATATACGGACAGTAGTGTCGTAGTGTTTATCTTTTACATATTGTGGAAAAATCACATATGTAGTGTGAATAGATACGACACTTTCTCTTCCAAGTAATTGTAGGAATACTAAATATAACGTTAAAACAGCACGTTTTGTTAACGGTTTTCGTCACCGTGTAAATCTATTGGTTTATGTTCTATTTTTATTGTCTAATTTCGGGTTGTATTAATTGTCAAGTGATCTGACATGACCTCAAGCTGGGCCGTACAATGAAATTATCTACCAGAGAGCCCCTAATAGCTGACGGGATCAGCAGTGACAGTGCAGTGTGCCGCAACCTAATATCCCACAATACAATACTCGTTTTCCATTTACAGCGAGCACGTTCCTCCGCAGTGCAAAAACTGGGTATAGTATGAGGCATTGTTCTATTAATGCTATAGAAATCTCCTCTCTGCTCTGTGATATCATTCGATTTAACCTTCTGTGATTAAAGTCCTCAGTTTTAAAGCAGTAGTAACATAAATGCTTATCTTCATTCAGAAACATTCTAACGTGTACCAATTATTTATTTCGGTCTACAAAGGTCCAAATTCTGTGCTCACTAACTCTGAATATATCTTTTCTCATAGTTAGGGGTTAAACCTTCTAGTGTATGAATGCAAATCCGCTGCTTAAAAATTAAATGATCTACTTCTGTCTGCCAGAAGCTTCCACTAGGGGGAGATCACTACCTGCAAAGAAAGTTTTATAATTCTGTGTACAATGAGCTCCCCCTAGTGGCAGCTTCAGGTTCCCATATTTTTTTTTTTACATCTGTCACAATGACTTTGCAAATAATTTGGTGCTCCCTATAACAAAAACTGATCAGATATATTATAAAACAAATCAGTTTATTATTCAAAAAATATAGATCCAATTTAACTTTTTTTTGTGAATTTTAAATTTTTAAGACCATAAAGAGTGTACACTTGTGATAGCAGTCTAAAACAATCAGACCTTTTCATGTAAGGCTACTTTCACACTTGCGGCAAACTTTTCAATACCGGAAAATAACTGATCAGTTTTATCCCAATGCATTCTGAATGGATAGAAATCCGTTCAGGATGCATCAGGATGTCTTCAGTTCTGTCACTGTCAGTCGTTATGGACGGCGGAAATACCGCAGCATGCTGCGGTTTTATCTCCATCCAAAATGCCGGAACAGATGCCGGAATGCTGGATCCGGCGCAGACCCTTAAAACTGGAAAAATAATACAAGACGGATCCGTCTATCCGCATGACAAGCGGAGAGAAGGATGCGTTCTTGCAATGCATTTGCCGGATCCGGCAGAGTGTTCCAGCGACGGAACTGCTTGCCGTAACACTCTGCCGCAAGTGTGAAAGAACCCTAACAATGTACAAAAACATAAATAAAAGTATATAAAAGAAAACAAATAAAGGATCTCCATGTTTACTACTGGATTGCAGTCCTGCGAGTGTCCCATACTTGCTTTGGTGACTGTGTTTTCCGGTGTAGTGCGACCGAGTATCTAATATCCTGTAGACGGGTGTAGAGATCAGAACTCGTAGGAGGGTTGGGACGTCTCCAATGAAGAGCAATCAAGCATTTGGCAGCAGTTGTACATGGAGAAGCAGCCTGGCACTGTGGCTCCTGAGCGTTTCTGGTAGTACATTCAAGAGGAGTATCAGAGGGTCTCTAGTGACCTGTAACCAAAATGGCTCTATAATTGGGCAGGACCAAACGATGTGAAATAGAGAGGCCTTCGGTTGGGAGCATCTCCAACAGAGATCCGGTAACTCAGAGTTCATAGCATGTAATACTTCTGGTGTGTGATACCAATACTTTAGAATCTTCTCCCTGTGAGTTATGGAAGTAGAGCTAGCATATGGCCGTCTCCGCACGGTTCTCCGAGTCTCTGGGGAGAGCTCCCTCTGTAGCTAGTCTTCCCACTTTTGCATGTATGAATCTTTAAAATCCACGGGGAAGTCTGAAGATGTCAAGATCTGATATATATCAGAAATTAGACCCTTAAAGGAAGGGCCCCGGGTACAGATAGGTTCAAAAGAGGAGAGGTTTGGGACATCCATGGATCCTAGGACACTCCTGCAAAAATGAAGTATTCTAAAATATTGGAATGCTAAAGTGCTCGGCAGGGAGACTTTAGTCTGGAGTTCTTCAAAGGTCAGAATCCGAGCAGCGAGAGGGTCCTTCAGGTCCACAAGGCGGTAGAGCCCCACTGCTGTCCACTCTCCAACCATCCCATCCCAGAGCTTTCCAGGAGATGGGGAGAAAAAAGAAATAGAGTAAGAGCGGAGCGTAGTCGCTAGGTTGTGTCTAATCCTGTTCCTGTACCAGATCTCCCTAGTAAACATGGGGCTGAGCAAGTCAGAGGCTGGAATAGGGGAGGGGGGCCCCAAATCATGGTCCCTGAATGGGTGCCAGCCACAGCCGCTCAATCTCTGTCCAGCGATTGTACGAGTGAAGCGTAGACCGGGATGTTGCTAAATAACATAAAGCAGGGATGCTCACCCTGCGGCCCTGCAACTGTTGCAAAACTACAACTTCCAGCATGCCCGGAGAGTCTACAGCTATCATCCTACAGCAGGGCATGGTGGGAGTTGTAGTTTCACACCAGCTGGAGGGCCACAGGTTGAGCATCCCTGACATAAGGTAATACTAGGAAGGGCCAGACCTCCATTAGAGACAGACGCTATCAAAATCTGCTTGGAAAACCTGTGACGTTTGTATAGAACGAAGTGCGGCAGGCACCCTCACCGGGAGGGTCTCACACGAGTGCAGGAATTTGGGGAGACAATACATTTTTATAGCCACTATACGACCAAAAATCGAGAGCGATTTCCATTTAGTAAATAGATTGCTCGCTTCTGATGGCGGGAAGTAAGCCTTGTAGAGGGAGGAGTATTTAGGAGTTAGATGTATTCCCAAATATTTAATGGAGCGAGTACGCCAAGTATAGCTAAACCGGGTTTGGAGGAGATGGAGTCTGTCACAATTTAACTTTCATATTCCGCTTCTCTCTCATACTTACATCACCAGTATGACACAAAGTCACCCTCCATGACAATCCTTCTGTCGATCCCTGGAAATTCTATATTTTTCTAGCGCGAGAAATGGCGTAGAAATTTGCTGGGAGAAAATGTCATTTTGGGAACCTCAGAGGGCATTGGAAATTGTGAACTTGGATCCCACCTCTGGGACCTGCACCTATTTCCAGTACTGGTGTCCTCCAACCCCCGTCCTATCAACTAAGCTGGCCACTGGCTGCTGCATCCAAGTGGAGAGTGAATGGAGAGGTGGCGGTGCATGAGTGCGGCTCTGTTCATTCACTTCTATGGGTATGGAAACCGCCAAAGCATGATTCCCATAGAAGTGAATGGAAAGAGCCTCACCAGGTGTGATGGGAAGATAGGTACAGGTCTAGTGGGGACCACCCTCTTCTATCCAACACGTGGATAGGCAATTAGCGTCTAAAATAGGAGTGCCCCTTTAAAACTCACATAGGATAGTGAAGAGGTTCACACTAATATCCATTGTCCACGGTGGTCTAGGGTTTTGGGTTAATATATAATAACCCTGGTAAAGAGCAGTTATTCTCTATACAGAAGGACTACGCAGGATACGACCCCAAAGTAACTGTATGGATAAAACCTTAGATGTTTGGTTTTTTATGTTGCATTTGAATATATAGATTTCGATGGTGAAGGGGTTAATGATGGTAAGACAAATGGCAGTCCTCCTTATAAGGGTTGGAGCTGCATGTAAAGGGGTTGTCCGTGCTCAGAGCTGAATCCGGACATATTCCCATGTTCACCCTTCAAGGCCCTCTGACATGAGCATTTCATGCCCCGATGCTCTCCCTTGCTCTGCTCTCGATTGTGCAGGGCAAAGCCTTGTTTGTTTATATCTTTTACACTGCTAGGCAGAAGCTTCCACCTAGCAGTGTTGCTGGTGATGTCCCCGGCTCTGATGGGCCGTTTTACAGGCTAGGGCAGCGATAAAGCTCACCCATTAGTGCTGGCGACATCACTGGGCTGACTGCTAGGTTGAAGCCTCCGCCTAGCATTCCCATGGAGTGCCCAATACATCACTGGATCTCCATAAAATGCCCTTGCCTTGCGCGATTCAGGACAGGGCAAGGGAGAGCATCGGAGCATGAAATGCTCATGTCAGAGGGGCTGCCTGGATGAAAATGGGGATACGTCTGGGTTCAGCTCTGAACCCAGAAAACCCCTTTAATGGATACGTAGCTCAAAATCCTCTGCTTCGCTTCAAATAACCATCCAGGTAAGGGTGCATTCACACGACCTTATGTGTTTTGTGGTCCACTAGGCTCCTCTCAGTCTATGGCAGGCAGTAATATATTGTGCTGCTATGGCCACTGTGTTCTCCTCTTCGCCCAGCAGTATGGAGAGTCTCTCTTCCTCCTCCATGGAGGTGAAGTCTGGGCAGAGATCAGACAGTCTCCTGAAGTGAGAGTCCCTGACTGCTGAGTATTTGAGGCACCGCAGCAGGAAGTGAGCCTCATCCTCCACGGCCTCCTGGTTGCACTGTGGGCACAGTCTGCTCTCATTGGGCTTGTAGTACTATTGGTGCCACCCGGTGCTCATGTCAGAGGGGCTGCCTGGGTGAAAATGGGGATACGTCCGGGTTCAGCTCTGAACCCATAAAACCCCTTTAATTGGATATGTAACTCAAAATCCTCTGCTTCGCTTCAAATATCCATCCAGGTAAGGGTTCATTCACATGACCTTATGTGTTTTGCGGTCTGCAAATTGCTGATCCGCAAATCACGGATACTGGCCGTGTGCATTCCGCATTTTGCAGAACACACATGGCCGCCCTATGACAGAACAGCCTATTCTAGGACATGCTCTATCTTTTTTTGCGGGGATGCAGAACGGAAGTACAAATTTTTTGCAGCCCATTGAAATGAAGAGGGTCCACATCCATTCTGAAAATTTTGGACACTTTAATACTGTGGTGTGTAATTGTATGCACCCTTTGTCAGTTACTAAAGCTGCCACTAGAGGGAGCCCACTGCATAGGGATGCATGCAGCGGAATCATAAATCAGTAGGTTGGGAGCTCCTCCTAGTGGCAGCAGGGAGACAGTTTCTTCCTGAAGGGTCTTTTTGAGGTGGGGTTTTCTTTAACTCCACCCATTTTCAGTTTCCGTAGGGATTATCAATAATACATGGATATCCTCCATTATCATCTGGCAAATGTTTTTGCCATTTTTTAATATATAAAATTTTGCATTGTTCATAATATTATCGCATTGTCTTCGAGAGTGATTATGTTCCCTGCTCCTCTTTTCTCTTTTGCACTTCAGATAAATGGATCACGTGAGGTCTGGATGACATCTGAGGAGACTTGGAACGTGTATAAATAAAGCCGTACATCGCTCCGCGCCCGCCAGATAAAAGTTCTATCTACAAAGACCTTTGTTTCTTTCATGTCTAAAACACTTATTAAAATTCTTTCCGGAACTTTACAGGAAGCAGAGAATTTCCAGTCTCCTTCAGGTGCTAAGTAGCGGCAACTTCTCTTCTTAATTGGCGCAGCAGAAATCCATCATCTGAGTCCATAATCCGAGGGAGACATTAAACTGTGCTGATATTATATCTCACTAGCAGAAGGACGCGGCTTCGCCCGGGTATATTTCATCTATTTCATTTAATGTTTGAGTGCGTTGTTAAAAGATATCGACAGTATCCCCATAACAGTGACCTCTACAGCACCCCGCCCCTTAATACTGACCCCCCCCACAGTGCCCCGCTACTTTAAAATGGGAACTCCACAGCAACCTATCCCCTTAACATTGACCTTCACAGCAACCCGCCCCTTTAACAGTGAGTTTCACAGCACCCCACTCCCTTGCAAGTTACCTCCTCAGGGGCCCGCCCCTTAAAAGTGACCTCACAGTACCCTGCTGCCTTAACAGTGACCTCACAGTACCCTGCTGCCTTAACAGTGACCTCACAGTACCCTGCTGCCTTAACAGTGACCTCACAGTACCCTGCTGCCTTAACAGTGACCTCACAGTACCCTGCTGCCTTAACAGTGACCTCCACAGCAGTTGCCCCTTTAAGGCCCCATTCACACGTCCGCAAGTGTTTTGCGGATCCACGGATCCGCAAAACATGGACACTGGTAATGTGCGTTCCACAATTTGCACAATTGCGGACCCAAAAGTGCGGATTTGCAATTGCGGACCCGAGCGGGATATCGTCTGTCCCCATAGGAATGAATGGGTCTGCAATTCCGTTCCGTAAAATGCGGAACAAAATTGCTGACGTGTGAATAGGGCCTAATAGTGGCCCCTGCCCCCTTAACAGTGACCTCCACAGTATCCGCCCCTTTAACAGTGATCTCCACAGCGGCCTGCCCCCTTAACAGTAACATCCACAGTGAACGCCTCTTTAACAGTGACCTCCACAGTGACCGCCCCTTTAACATCGAACGTCACAGTGCCCGCCCCTTTAATGCTAGGGCTACATGACGACAATGTTTTGCGCGACATTTTGTCACAACAGCTATTATAATGATAGGCTATGGTGTCTCATTGCGACATGTGACATGCTGCGACTGCGACACGACGTTGCAAAAAATCCAAGATGGATTTTTCTGCGACTGTTGCGTCGCAGTGCAACACCATAAACTATTATTGTAAAAATTGTCGCGCGACATTGGTGCGACACCAATGTTGCTCGACACATTTAGCAGTGTAGTTGTGCCCTATGTGTCGTGCGACACATGTCATCATGTAGCCCTAGCCCAAGGCTGACCTACAGCAGTGAAGAAAAATGGCTGGGTTGTTATAAAAACCTAGAGGAAAGCTGTGTGTATGTGGAGACTAAGGGCCTGCGAGCTTCTATTGGCTGATAAGGGTCATGTGACCGTGGGTATGGCAGTTGGGATATGAATAGAAAGACTTGCAGGTTTGTATTGGCTAATGCAGGGCATTTTTTGGGAATATCTCAGGAACAGCACGTCCTAGAGAGCTTAGACCCCACAAGATTTCTTTCCAGGTAGCAGGGGATGTCTATACCAAGTTTCGTTGAAATCGATGGTTGTGTTTTTAAGTGACCGCGGAACATACACACATATATACGTCCTTTATATATAAAGTATATATAGAAGATAGAAGTTTAGACCATCTGGGGCAAAATGTCTAATGAGCTAAAGTTCCTCCAAGCCGATGTGTAATCAACAATTACCGGAAGCAACTGAAAGCAGGGGTTCACATACTTTTACCACTCAATGACATGTGATATTGGATCATTTTCATCAATTAATATATAACCAGGTGTAATATTGTTGGATTTGGCTATATTTATGTACTTTTAGGACTGTAAAAACTAACGTAGTTTTAGGCCAAATTAATACAGAAATATGGAAAATTCTGAAGGGTTCACAAACTTTTAAGCAGCAATGTATGTATCTCCTATCTATCTATCTATCTATCTATCTATCTATCTATCTATCTATGCTATCTATCTATCTATCTATCTCATATCTATCTATCTATCTATCTATCTCATATCTATCTATCTATCTATCTATCTATCTATCTATCTATCTATCTGATCTGTCTGGTATCTATTGATCTATCTAATATCTATCTCATATCTGTCTAACACCTGTCTATCTCCTATCTATCTATCTATCTATCTATCTATCTATCTATCTCATATCTATCTATCTATCTATCTATCTATCTCATATCTATCTATCTATCTATCTATCTATCTATCTATCTATCTCATATCTCATATCTCATATCTATCTATCTATCTATCTATCTATCTATCTATCTCATATCTATCTATCTAATATCTATCTATCTAATATCTATCTATCTATCTATCTATCTATCTATCCATCTATCTATCTATCTATCTATCTCATATCTCATATCTATCTATCTATCTATCTATCTATCTATCTATCTCATATCTATCTATCTAATATCTATCTATCTAATATCTATCTATCTATCTATCTATCTATCTATCTATCTATCTATCCATCTATCTGATCTGTCTGGTATCTATTGATCTATCTAATATCTATCTCATATCTTTCTATGTACTGGTGCTTGAAAGTTTGTGAACCCTTCATAAAATATAAAACTGCTGCATAATTTCGACCTAAAACTACATCAGATTTTCACACAAGTCATAAAAGTAGAAACATTTTACATTTGGTCATTTATTTAAGAAAAAGATCCAATATCACATGTCTGTGAGTGGTAAAAATACGTGAACCTTTCGGATTAGCAGATAATGTGAAGGGACATTAGAGTCAGGTGTGAGCGGGCGACCTGCTTTATTTAACCCCTTCAGGACCCGGCCATTTTTCACCTTCAGGACCCGGCCATTTTTAGCAAATCTGACATGTGTCACTTTATGTGGTGATAACTTTAAAACGCTTTTACTTATTGAAGCCATTCTGAAAATGTTTTCTTGTCACATATTGTACTTCATGACAGTGGTAAATTTGAGTCAAATATTTCATTTTTATTTATAAAAAAAACACCAAATTTACAAAACTTTGGGAAAAATTTGCAAAGTTTCAAATTTCAATTTCTCTACTTTTATTATACATAGTATAATTTCACAGGCTGCATAGACTTACACCGGATTTATGCCAGAATTCCACAAAATTTTTGGCTCAAAATGTTGCATTGTTGGCCCTGCCCCGCTCCCACAATGCTCCACCCCAACCCCTCACCGAGCATACCAGAAAAAGTGGAGGAACCCTAGGTGTGCCAATCTGAGTCATTTTCCGCCACCTTTTTTAGACCAATCTCTGGCGTTAGTAAATTAGAGCATTGCTGAACTTCTCCTTTATACACCGAATGAACTTTCTATACAGGAAACCAGAAAACCCCTCTAAGAGCGGATCAGCGGAGCCTATCCCAGGCACTTGGCATGGCCTCCGACGTCTCTGCCACAGGCCTCCTCGCTCTTTCATATCCTGCCCTCTGATACATAGAATATAAAGCCTTCATGAAGCCCAGTAGAAGCCCTGAAGCGTTTCCAGCTGTGAAGCCGAGCACAGAGTCTCTGCTGTATAGCCGAGATGTAGCGGTGTCGTGTTCGGCAGTATCCTGCCTATGGCGGCATGTATTCATTATAGGAGAAGGAAACAGAGAATCTAAAAATGATGGAAAAAATATAGAAATGTCTGAAGGAAGATGTGAAAATTATATTTCTTAAAGGGGTTCTATCAGCTTCAGAGATTCCCATTTTACTAGACGGGTACCCTCCAAAAAGGATAAACACAGGGTGTCCCGCTGCTGAGACCACCAGAGATCAGCCATATATAAAAACCCAGCAGCCAGGCTAGATAGATAGATAGATAGAGATAATTAGATGGATAGATAGATAGATAGATAGATAGATAGATAGATAGATGGATAGATAGATAGATAGATAGATAGATAGATAGATAGATAGATAGATAGGAGATAGATAGATAGATAGATAGATAGATAGATAGATAGATATGAGATAGATAGATAGATAGATAGATAGATAGAGATAGATAATTAGATGGATAGATATGTGATAAATGATATCTATTTAATAGCTAGATTATACAATAGTTAGATACATTCATCTATATATATAAAGAAGGACGTATATATGTGTGAATGTTCCGCGATGACTCAAAAACGCAACCATCGATTTCAACGAAACTTGGTATACACATCCCCTGCTACCTGGAAAAAAAAACTTGTGGGGGTCTCAGCTCTCTAGGACGTACCGTTCCTGAGATATTCCCAAAAAATGACCTGCATTAGCCAATACAAGCGTGCAGGTCTTTCTCTTCATATTCCAACTGCCATACACACGGTCACATGACCCTTATCAGCCAATAGAAGCTCGCAGGCCCTTAGTCTCCACATACACACAGTTTTACTCCAGGTTTCTATAACAACCCAGCCATTTTTCTTCCATGCTGAAGGTCAACTTTTAGCTAGGGCTACACGACGACAATAATTCGCACGACACATAGGGCACAACTACAATGCTACATGTGTCTCACGACATTGATGTCGCACCAATGTCGCGCGACAATTTTTATAATGATAGTCTATGGTGTTGCACTGCGACATGTGACATGCTGCGACTGCAACGCGACAGTCGCAGTAAAATCCATTTCGGATGTATTTTTTGGGACTGTCGTGTCGCAGTACACAGCATGTCGCATAGACTATCATTATAAAAATTGTTGAGACAAAATGTTGCGTGACACATGTCGTCATGTAGCCCTAGCATTAAAGGGGCGGGCACTGTGGAGGTCACTGTTAAAGAGGTGTTCACTGTGGATGTTACTGTTAATGAGGCAGGCCGCTGTGGAGGTCACTGTTAAAGGGATGGACACTGTGGAGGTCACTGTTAAGGAGGCAGGGGCCACTATTAAAGAGGCAACTGCAGTCAAGGTCACTGTTAACGAGGGGTGCTGTGAGACTCATTGTAAAAGGGGCAGGCTGCTGTGAAGGTCAAAGTTAAGGGGATGGGCTGCTGTTGAGGTCCCATTTTAAAGTGGCGGGGCACTGTGTGGGGGGGGGGGGCTGTGGAATTCACTGTTAAAGGGGCGGGGTACTGTAGAGGTCACTGTTATGGGGGATACTGTCGATATCTTTTAACGACACACACAAGATGAAATATACCCGGGCGAAGCCGGGTCTTTCTGCTAGTAATTATAAATATATAGATAGAATAATAGACATTAAATAGATACATAGGTGATAGATAGATAAATAGATAGATATGAGATAGATAGATAGATAGATAGATAGGAGATAGATAGATAGATAGATAGATAGATAGATAGATAGGAGATAGATAGATAGATAGATAGATAGATAGGAGATAGATAGATAGATAGATAGATAGATAGATAGATAGAGATAGATAGATAGATAGATAGATAGATAGATAGGAGATAGATAGATAGATAGATAGATAATAGATAGATAGATAGGAGATAGATAGATAGATAGATAGGAGATAGATAGCTAGATAGATAGATAGATAGATAGATAGGAGATAGATAGATAGATAATAGATAGATAGATAGATAGATAGATAGATAGATAGGAGATAGATAGATAGATAGATAGATAGGAGATAGATAGATAGATAGGAGATAGATAGATAGATAGATAGATAGGAGATAGATAGATAGATAATAGATAGATAGATAGATAGATAGATAGATAGGAGATAGATAGATAGATAGATAGATAGATAGATAATAGATAGATAGATAGATAGGAGATAGATAGATAGATAGATAGATAGATAGATAGGAGATAGATAGATAGATAATAGATAGATAGATAGATAGGAGATAGATAGATAGATAGATAGATAATAGATAGATAGATAGATAGATAGATATGAGATAGATAGATAGATAGATAGATAGATAGATAGATAGATAGGAGATAGATAGATAATAGATAGATAGATAGATAGATAGATAGATATGAGATAGATAGATAGATAGATAGATAGATAGATAGGAGATAGATAGATAGATAGATAGATAGGAGATAGATAGATAGATAGATAGATAGATATGAGATAGATAGATAGATAGATAGATATGAGATAGATAGATAGATATGAGAGAGAGAGATAGATAGATAGATAGATAGATAGATATGAGATAGATAGATAGATATGAGAGAGAGAGATAGATAGATAGATTCAATATTAGATAGATAGGAGATAGATAGATAGATAGATAGATAGATAGATAGATAGATAGGAGATAGATAGATAGATAGATAGATAGATAGATAGATAGGAGATAGATAATAGTGATGAGCGGCAGGTGCCATATTCGATTTCGACGAAATTCGCGAATATTCGAATGAATATTCGTTTCATATTCGTCGAAATCGAATATTCGTCATTTTTTCTAGTTATCGCGATTAACATGCGATTTAAATAATCGCATATTGCGATTTGTACTTAAGGCTACTTTCCTATTGGTTTCATATCTAGAATTAGCGAGGATGACGAATATGACGAATGTATTCGTCTATTCCTCAAAGCGAAGATAACGAAGTATTCTACATCTTCGTTTTAGCTACCTATTCAGTCAACCTCGCTAATTCTAGCAATCAAATAGGAAGGTTGACTTACCAGACAGCTGTGTTTAATTCGCTATGCGATTTTTTTTTTTTTTAATAAATAGAATACTTATAATAATTTTATCAAGTAATATAATTATTGTATTAAAAAAAAAAATCGCATAGCGAATTTAACACAGCTGTCTGGTAAGTCAACCTTCCTATTTGATTGCTAGAATTAGCTGAATAGCGAAGTTGACGATGACGAGACGAATAGGTAGCTAAAACGAAGATGTAGAATACTTCGTTATCTTCGTTTTGAGGAATATGACGAATACATTCGTCATATTCGCTATTCGCTAATTCTACCAAGCCAACCATAACTTCTGTGCTCATGGAGCGTCCCCATCACCATGGGAACGTCTCCATATACTAAAATGTACTGTCGGATTTGAGGAATTACGTTGAAATCGCAATGCGATTAATTCAAGTTATATTAATCGCATTGCGATTTCAACTTAGAGCTGGGTTTATAATGGGTCAGCTTGCTAGAATTAACGAAGTTAACGAATATGGAATATAGCAGCAGTGCTAAGTTGAAATCGCAATGCGATTATTTTAACTTAAAGTATTCGCATTGCGATTTCAACTTAGCACTGCTAGTACATAGCTAATCTATACTCCATATTCGTTAATTCTAGCCTATGTAAGATAGCAGTGCTAAGTTGTAATCGCAATGCGATTAATATAACTTGAATTAATCGCATTGCGATTTCAACGTAATTCCTCAAATCCGACAGTACATTTTAGTATATGGAGATTCTCCCATGGATGGGGACGCTCCACATGAGCACGGAAGTCGGCAGAAGCGGCAACGGGCACTGACTAGAGCAGCCAGGAAGCCAGGAATCCTCAGGACAGGTAAGAACTACTTTTGGGAAGTAGGAAAGAAAAAAATATAACTAAAAAAAAAAAAATAAACGAATATTCGAAATAGCGAATTTATAGCGCTATATTCGAAATATTCGCGAATTAGCGAAGTGCCGATATTCGCTAAAAAAATTCGCTTTTCGAATATTCGCGCTCAACACTAATAGATAAGATAGATAGATAGATAGATAAATAGATAGATAGATAGGAGATAGATAGATAGATAGATAGATAGATAATAGATAGATAGATAGATAGATAGATAGATAGATATGAGATAGATAGATAGATAGATAGATAGGAGATAGATAGCTAGATAGATAGATAGATAGGAGATAGATAGATAGATAGATAGGAGATAGATAGATAGGAGATAGATAGATAGATAGATAGATAGATAGATAGATAGATATGAGATAGATAGATAGATAGATAGGAGATAGATAGATAGGAGATAGATAGATAGATAGATAGATAGATAGATAGATAGATATGAGATAGATAGATAGATAGATAGATAGATAATAGATAGATAGGTAGATAGATAGATATGAGATAGATAGATAGATAGATAGGAGATAGATAGATAATAGATAGATAGATAGCCTGCAGAGGGAGTACAAACTAGCCCCATATCTGGAGAAACTCCCCAATCCAAGAGACCGACAGATCCTGAGCCGCTATAGACTGAGCGCCCACAGCCTGCTCATTGAATCTGGGCGTCACCGACAGAGGTACACGCCCAGGGAGAGCAGACTGTGCCAACAGTGCGACCAGGAGGCCGTGGAGGATGAGGCTCATTTCCTGCTGCGGTGCCCCAAATACTCAGCAGTGAGGGACTCTCACTTCAGGAGACTGTCTGATCTCTGCCCAGACTTCACCTCCATGGAGGAGGAAGAGAGACTCTCCATACTGCTGGGGGAAGAGGAGAACACGGCGACCATAGCGGCACAATATGTTACTGCCTGCCATAGACTGAGAGGAGCCTGATATACCATGGACTCCTATACCCCCACCCTGGAAGTGTCCCCATCCCCCAACCCTACCCAATTATTTCCCACTTGCTTTGGCAATGCTACAATGTATTTAGTCCTGCCAATAAAGCTTATTTGATTTGATTTGATTTGATAGATAGATAGATAGATAGATAGATATGAGATAGATAGATAGATAGATAGATAGGAGATAGATAGATAGATAGATAGATAGATAGGAGATAGATAGATAGGAGATAGATAGATAGATAGATAGATAGATAGATAGATAGGAGAGATAGATAGATAGGAGATAGATAGATAGATAGATAGATAGGAGATAGATAGATAGATAGATAGGAGATAGATAGATAGATAGATAATAGATAGATAGATAGATAGATAGATAGGAGATAGATAGATAGATAGGAGATAGATAGATAGATAGATAGATAGATAGATAGATAGATAGATAGGAGATAGATAGCTAGATAGATAGATAGATAGATAGATAGGAGATAGATAGATAGATAGATAGATAGATAGATAGATAGATATGAGATAGATAGATATGAGATAGATAGATAGATAGATAGGAGATAGATAGATAGATAGATAGATAGATATGAGATAGATAGATAGATAGATAGATAGATAGGAGATAGATAAGATAGATAGATAGATAGATAAATAGATAGATAGATAGATAGGAGATAGATAGATAGATAGATAGGAGAGATAGATAGGAGATAGATAAATACAGTGGAGGAAATAATTATTTGACCCCTCACTGATTTTGTAAGTTTGTCCAATGACAAAGAAATGAAAAGTCTCAGAACAGTATCATTTCAATGGTAGGTTTATTGTAACAGTGGCAGATAGCACATCAAAAGGAAAATCGAAAAAATAACTTTAAATAAAAGATAGCAACTGATTTGCATTTCATTGAGTGAAATAAGTATTTGAACCCTCTAACAAAAAAAGACTTAATACTTGGTGGAAAAACCCTTGTTTGCAAGCACAGAGGTCAAACGTTTCTTGTAATTAATGACCAAGTTTGCGCACATTTTAGGAGGAATGTTGGTCCACTCCTCTTTGCAGATCATCTCTAAATCCCTAAGGTTTCGAGGCTGTCTCTGTGCAACTCTGAGCTTGAGCTCCCTCCATAGGTTTTCGATTGGATTAAGGTCCGGAGACTGACTAGGCCACTCCATGATCTTAATGTGCTTCTTCTTGAGCCACTCCTTTGTTGCCTTTGCTGTATGTTTTGGGTCATTGTCGTGCTGGAACACCCATCCACGACCCATTTTCAGTTTCCTGGCAGAGGGAAGGAGGTTGTCGCTCAGGATTTCACGATACATGGCTCCGTCCATTTTCCCGTTAATGCGAATAAGTTGTCCTGTGCCCTTAGCAGAAAAAACACCCCCAAAGCAAAATGTTTCCACCCCCATGCTTGACGGTGGGGACGGTGTTTTAGGGGTCATAGGCAACATTTTTCTTCCTCCAAACACAGCGAGTTGAGTTAATGCCAAAGAGCTCTATTTTGGTCTCATCAGACCACAGCACCTTCTCCCAGTCACTCTCTGAATCATTCAGGTGTTCATTGGCAAACTTCAGACGGGCCTGCACATGTGCCTTCCTGAGCAGGGGGACCTTGCGAGCCCTGCAGGATTTTAATCCATTGCGGTGTAATGTGTTTCCAATGGTTTTCTTGGTGACTGTGGTCCCTGCTAATTTGAGGTCATTAACTAACTCCTCCCGTGTAGTTCTAGGATGCTTTTTCACCTTTCTCAGAACCATTGACACCCCACGAGGTGAGATCTTGCGTGGAGCCCCAGAGCGAGGTCGATTGATGGTCATTTTGTGCTCCTTCCATTTTCGAACAATCGCACCAACAGTTGTCACCTTCTCTCCCAGCTTCTTGCTGATGGTTTTGTAGCCCATTCCAGCCTTGTGCAGGTCTACAATTTTGTCTCTATGGAAAATGGCTGGCACTCCTCCTTATAATGGTGCTCAGTGTTGTGGGAATATCCCAAGTCATATAGAGTGAAAAAAACACGGCACTCAAGCGACTTGTTGATATTGATACAATCACGTTTCTTTATTATTCTTCTTAATCGTTATTTTTTCCGTTATTTTATGACCACCATTGAAAAGACATAATAATAAATGGCCGACGTTTCGGTCTAACCAAGACCTTTATCAGGGCCTGAAGATAACAGATATATACAAAATTAATCATACAGGTCTGTATACAAACACCGACGGTGAAGATTTGAGCAGTATAATGTAAATATTGACAGTAACATCAGGGGATGACACAAATAGTCAGTACAAAGTATAGACAGATAGTCCACTATGGAGAAGGAGACAGACAGCACAATACACACTAGTCCAATACAATAAATGTATAAAGCCATGTTATCTCAAAAGGAGGCATGTAAAAAGACATATAAAGAGAGTCCGTGGCGACTAGGAAGGAAGACAACCTAATATCAATGCATATATAGGTAAAAGTGCAACAAAGGTACAGGCAAAAAACAATAAGTCCAGCAGTTCAAAAGTACATACCTAGGAGCAATAGGATACATAGGTGCAGGTGGCATACAAGGTACGCTAGTTCAGCGCTTTAAATAGCGCGCCAGAGTACTACTTCCGGTCCGCGGCCGGGACCGGAAGTGCGTCACGGACATGCGCAATTCGGCAGATGAAGCCAAACGGTCCACAGCGGGGACCGGAAGTGCGTCATAGACATGCGCACTTCGTATGTTGAAGCCGGATGGCACAGAGTGTAAGGGACCAGTATTGCCAGGACTTAAAAGAGGTTAGATGCATGCGCTCATAAATGGAATAACACAAAACAAATAGATAACTGGCTATAAGGCATTATAGACAAAGCTTATAGCAAGATGGAGTAGTGGTATTGTGTTAAACTATCAAATATAAATAAACAATGAGTATATATAATATATAGTCGGGACTACTGACGTCGTGGAGGGGGCCAATGGTAAGGGTCTACCTTAAATGGATTACAGTGGGTAATATTCTCTACCTATTTTGATAGTACAATATTCTAAAAAATAATAGATAATAATAGCCCATATAGCCCTCACGTCAAATATGGTATAGAGCCCCCAGTTAAATCAGGAAGATATAGTTATATCTATAGTCAAGACATCTAGAGAGTCCTAAATCGTGAGATCGAAGTCTCTGTTCAAGCCTGATGGATATAATGTTTTTAGTTCATGGATCCAGAAGGCTTCACGCCTTTGTAAAAGTAATTTACGATCACCACCGCGCGAGGAAGGGGAACGTGTTCCAATATTTGGAACCGTAATTGACTGATCTGGTGTTTCATATCGATAAAATGTTGAGGGATGGGAAGTTCAATTTTACCGCATCGTATATCGGATTTGTGTTTACATATGCGGTCTCGCACACACTGGGAGGTCTCCCCAACGTATGCGAGACCGCATGGACACTTAATCAAATAGACCGCATAAGTTGTGAGGCAAGTAAAGTAGCCTCGTATCTGGTAATTTTTACCTGAGTGTGGATGTGTAAACACTGGACCCTTCTTTACGTTCGTACATTGAGTACAATTTAGGCAGGGAAAGGTGCCACGTTTAGTCTCGGCCAAAGTAGTTTGAATCATCTTGGGTCTAGTCGAACCAATGTCAGCATGAACCAAAGAATCACGGATGTTTTTAGCACGTCTAAAGCACATTCGTAGTGGTACAGTGAATTCAGGGATCGTAGGATAAGACTTAGTTAATAGCGGCCAATGTTTCTGTATAATGTGCCGTAGAGCGTGCAACAAAAGGGTGATACGTCATCACCAATGGGATCCGTGGAGGATCAGTCCTAGGTTCTTTACGATGACATTGGCTAGAGTAGGCCAACTCTGTGTCAAGTAGAGTGCGTGGATAACCTCTAGCTGCAAATTTAGAGGCCATTTCGGTCAGACGTTGTTGTTTACGTTTAGGGTCACTAACAATTCTAGAAACACGTGCGAACTGTGAACGTGGTAAGGAAGTCTTAGTATTTCTTGGATGATTACTAGAGAATAGTAACAATGTATTCCTGTCAGTTGGTTTCGTATATAAGTCGACAGACAAAGTCCCATCAGCATTCTTGACCACCATAGTGTCAAGAAAGCTGACGGAGTTGGTGTCCACATGCGCTGTAAACTGAAGGCCCTCTACCATCGTGTTGAGTTCCCTAAAGAAATTTTCGAATGATAGCCGATCACCACGCCAAATACAGAATATGTCGTCGATATATCGACGCCATATTATGGCGTGCGATTGAAAAAGACTGTGTGGATATACATGGTCCTGTTCAAAGCGATCCATATATATATTGGCGTAGGGCGGGGCCACATTAGCCCCCATTGCTGTCCCTTTCTGCTGTAAATAAAATTGGTCGCCGAACATAAAAAGTTTTTTCCAACACGAACCGTAATAGGTCCACACAGAATTGTTGTTGATCAACTGACAATGAGCTATCCTTGAGTAACGTCTGAACAGACTGTACACCCCCATCATGAGTGATAGAGGTGTATAGGCTGCTGACATCCAGGGTCACGAGAAGGGTATCAGGTGGAAGGATATCGAGAGAACCTATAAGTTGTAAAAAGTGTGAGGTGTCGAGGAGAAAGGACTTGGTACGACGTACACAAGGTGTTAAGATTTTTCTAGATAGACAGATAAGGGTGACAAAAGTGACTCAGAAGAGGCCACGATTGGACGCCCAGGGGATGTTGTAAGTCTTTATGTATTTTTGGCAACACATAGAACACAGGTGTGATAGGGTTTTTGTTATACAAGAAGGTGTAAGTAGCCTTGTCAATAGTGCCCTTTGTAAGATGTTGTTGCAAAAATTCTCAATCTCCCTCTGTATCTGAAAAGAGGGATTATGTGATAACATCTTATATGTTTCTTGATCAGATAGTTGGCGTAAAATTTCAGATTTATAGAAGGTTGTATCCATCACTACGATGGCACCGCCTTTGTCGGCCGGTTTTATTGTGATCCGCTTATCCTCTCTGAGAGCTTTCAGAGCATTATTTTCAGAGGGTGTTAGATTGCCATGTGATGGATACTGTCCCTTTCTATAAGCCTCCAATTCTTTTTGTATTTCCCTATTGATAATGTCGATATAGGCCTCAACGCCATGATAGGTTTTGGGAGGTGAAAATTCACTCTTATTACGTAAGCCTAGGGATCCAATAGAAAGAGATGATTGACGTGCCTTATCCTGTCTATCAGCAGGCTCACACTGTGCAAAATGGGTCTTAAGGCGCAGGGTTCTATAGAATCTATGTAAATCTTGTGTAACACCAAACGTATATAAGGAATTAGTAGGGCAAAAGGATAAGCCCTTTGCTAGTACTGAGAGTTCTGTAGGCGTAAGAGACCGAGAGGAGATATTAACTATCAAGTCCGTATCTGCGATCGGGTTACCATCAAGCGGATCACAATAAAACCGGCCGACAAAGGCGGTGCCATCGTAGTGATGGATACAACCTTCTATAAATCTGAAATTTTACGCCAACTATCTGATCAAGAAACATATAAGATGTTAGCACATAATCCCTCTTTTCAGATACAGAGGGAGATTGAGAATTTTTTGCAACAACATCTTACAAAGGGCACTATTGACAAGGCTACTTACACCTTCTTGTATAACAAAAACCCTATCACACCTGTGTTCTATGTGTTGCCAAAAATACATAAAGACTTACAACATCCCCCTGGGCGTCCAATCGTGGCCTCTTCTGAGTCACTTTTGTCACCCTTATCTGTCTATCTAGAAAAAATCTTAACACCTTGTGTACGTCGTACCAAGTCCTTTCTCCTCGACACCTCACACTTTTTACAACTTATAGGTTCTCTCGATATCCTTCCACCTGATACCCTTCTCGTGACCCTGGATGTCAGCAGCCTATACACCTCTATCACTCATGATGGGGGTGTACAGTCTGTTCAGACGTTACTCAAGGATAGCTCATTGTCAGTTGATCAACAACAATTCTGTGTGGACCTATTACGGTTCGTGTTGGAAAAAACTTTTTATGTTCGGCGACCAATTTTATTTACAGCAGAAAGGGACAGCAATGGGGGCTAATGTGGCCCCGCCCTACGCCAATATATATATGGATCGCTTTGAACAGGACCATGTATATCCACACAGTCTTTTTCAATCGCACGCCATAATATGGCGTCGATATATCGACGACATATTCTGTATTTGGCGTGGTGATCGGCTATCATTCGAAAATTTCTTTAGGGAACTCAACACGATGGTAGAGGGCCTTCAGTTTACAGCGCATGTGGACACCAACTCCGTCAGCTTTCTTGACACTATGGTGGTCAAGAATGCTGATGGGACTTTGTCTGTCGACTTATATACGAAACCAACTGACAGGAATACATTGTTACTATTCTCTAGTAATCATCCAAGAAATACTAAGACTTCCTTACCACGCTCACAGTTCGCACGTGTTTCTAGAATTGTTAGTGACCCTAAACGTAAACAACAACGTCTGACCGAAATGGCCTCTAAATTTGCAGCTAGAGGTTATCCACGCACTCTACTTGACACAGAGTTGGCCTACTCTAGCCAATGTCATCGTAAAGAACCTAGGACTGATCCTCCACGGATCCCATTGGTGATGACGTATCACCCTTTGTTGCACGTCTACGGCACATTATACAGAAACATTGGCCGCTATTAACTAAGTCTTATCCTACGATCCCTGAATTCACTGTACCACTACGAATGTGCTTTAGACGTGCTAAAAACATCCGTGATTCTTTGGTTCATGCTGACATTGGTTCGACTAGACCCAAGATGATTCAAACTACTTTGGCCGAGACTAAACGTGGCACCTTTCCCTGCCTAAATTGTACTCAATGTACGAACGTAAAGAAGGGTCCAGTGTTTACACATCCACACTCAGGTAAAAATTACCAGATACGAGGCTACTTTACTTGCCTCACAACTTATGCGGTCTATTTGATTAAGTGTCCATGCGGTCTCGCATACGTTGGGGAGACCTCCCAGTGTGTGCGAGACCGCATATGTAAACACAAATCCGATATACGATGCGGTAAAATTGAACTTCCCATCCCTCAACATTTTATCGATATGAAACACCAGATCAGTCAATTACGGTTCCAAATATTGGAACACGTTCCCTTCCTCGCGCGGTGGTGATCGTAAATTACTTTTACAAAGGCGTGAAGCCTTCTGGATCCATGAACTAAAAACATTATATCCATCAGGCTTGAACAGAGACTTCGATCTCACGATTTAGGACTCTCTAGATGTCTTGACTATAGATATAACTATATCTTCCTGATTTAACTGGGGGCTCTATACCATATTTGACGTGAGGGCTATATGGGCTATTATTATCTATTATTTTTTAGAATATTGTACTATCAAAATAGGTAGAGAATATTACCCACTGTAATCCATTTAAGGTAGACCCTTACCATTGGCCCCCTCCACGACGTCAGTAGTCCCGACTATATATTATATATACTCATTGTTTATTTATATTTGATAGTTTAACAACCGCCTCCATCTAGCAGCTTTGTCTGCAGCATCTGTAGTCACTGCTGAGCTCCCAGTGGCGCGCCTCCTGGCACTACGTGGCCTCTCCCCAGTGCGCGGTGTGAAATCTCTGTGTTGCGGGTGCGTGCCTCCTGCCTGCACCTTTCTAGTATGTGCTTTTGAGCTGCTGAGACATGTGCCCTATTTTTGCTGTGATGCGCTCCTAGTGGTGCTGCTGCTCACTTTTTGTGGCTGCCGGCTATTGGACTAGCCCAGGTGCTGTCTGACACTCAAATAATATCTGTATACTGTGCTATTCTCTTTGTCAATATTACATTGCTCACTGCTCAAATCACCGATCGTGTTGCTAAATGATGGCCCATATCTTGAGCCCAGTGGCGACCATGGTGATCATAAAATAACATGCGATGAAATAATAAAAGCGTGATTATATCAACATAAAGGCAGCAGCTCCGTGTTTTTCACTCTATACAATTTTGTCTCTGACATCCTTGGACAGCTCTTTGGTCTTTCCCATGTTGGAGAGTTTGGAGTCTGCTTGATTGATTGATTCTGTGGACAGGTGTCTTTTATACAGGTGACTAGTTAAGACAGGTGTCCTTAATGAGGGTGACTAATTGAGTAGAAGTGTCTAACCACTCTGTGGGAGCCAGAACTCTTAATGGTTGGTAGGGGTTCAAATACTTATTTCACTCAATGAAATGCAAATCAGTTGCTATCTTTTATTTAAAGTTATTTTTTCGATTTTCCTTTTGATGTGCTATCTGCCACTGTTACAATAAACCTACCATTGAAATGATACTGTTCTGAGACTTTTCATTTCTTTGTCATTGGACAAACTTACAAAATCAGTGAGGGGTCAAATAATTATTTCCTCCACTGTAGATAGATAGGAGATAGATAGATAGATAGATAGATAGGAGATAGATAAATAGAAAGACTTATAAGTTCCCGCTATAATTCTTCAGTTCCTTAAGTTAAATGTGCTGTGTCCACAAAGGGTTAATAATAAATTTCTTGTGAAATTCTGTGAACATCTGAGAAGCGATGTGACCGCTCCGGGGCGGCCTCCCTCTACACAAGTGACCTGACCTTCTTATGTCTGGTCCAGGGAGGTAAAAATAGAGCAGAACTAGAAGAGACCAGACATCCTGAGAGGACATACAGATGTAGCAGAGCTGACCGTGTCATGTACTGCTGAGAGCTCTGTGGTTTACCATCAGTGCAAATCTAGTTATCCTAAATTACTTGGATTGCCACAAACTAAGGCTACTTTCACACTAGCGTTTTTTACGGATCCGTCATGTATCTGCAAAAACGCTTCCGTCACGATAATACAACAGCATGCATCAGTCATGAACGGATCCGGTTGTATTATGTCTTCTATAGCCATGACGGATCCGTCTTGAACCCCATTGAAAGTCAAGGGGGGACGGATCCGTTTTCTATTGTGTCAGAGAAAACGGATCCATCCCCATTGACTTACATTGTATGTCAGGATGGATCCGTCTTGCTCTGCACCACATCACGGACAAAAAACTGCTGCAGGCGCCTCCAGAGCGGAATGGAGACTGATCGGAGGCAAACTGACGCATTCTGAGCGGATCCTTTACCATTCAGAATGCATTAGGGCAAAACTGATCTCTGTAGTATACACTTGTATAGGAACGAGCCGTCCCATTGAAATGAATGGAACGGCTTGGGTGTAATTACACCTGCTCACCTCTGCAGATGCAACGGCGAGTAGGTAAACAATGAAGAGGAGGCAGCGCTGGCACGGCGCTCGCCTTCTCTTCAAACAGCTGATCGGCGGGGGTGCCGGGTGTCGGACCCCCGCCGATCTGATATTGATGACCTATCCTGAGGATAGGTCATCAATAAATATAACTTGGATAACCCCTTTAATGAAAAATTTAGGTATGCTAAATCTGTAGCTATAAAAACATAAAAGACATATCCTATCTATCTATCTATCTATCTATCTATCTATCATCTATCTATCTATCTATCTAATATCTATCTATCTATCTATCTATCTATGTATCTCATATCTATATATCTATCTATCTATCTCCTATCTATCTATCTATCTATCTATCTATCTATCTCATATCTATCTATCTATCTATCTATCTATCTATCTATCTCCTATCTATCTATCTATCTATCTATCTATCTATCTATCTATCTCATATCTATCTATCTATCTATCTATCTATTTATCTATCTATCTATCTATCTATCTATCTATCTGTATCTATCTATCTATCTATCTATCTATCTATCTATCATATCTATCTATCTATCTCATATCTATCTATCTATCTATCTATCTATCTCCCTATCTATCTATTTATCTATCTATCTATCTATCTATCTTTCTACACACATGCTGTATATTTGAGCAGAGATAGACTTAAGGAAATTGATGCTTGGACGGATATTTTTGGCTGGAGATTCTGGATTCCTTGTGAGGAACAGACTTGCTGTTCTATTTTCTGCCAGAGTTGTCTTCAGGTAGAAGATTCTGAGACGTTCTCTTTGTCCTGTTATGTAGATTGTATCTGTGGTGATTTGTTTGTTCTTCTTTTCGCTGATAATTGCTGAGAAGTTATTTGGTGTAATAATTAATATTTTATGTATTGTTAATTCTGGGGTTTCCATAGTGTGTACAATAGTGTAACCTGCCGGCTGGTAAAGTACTGGAGGGGGCGTATATCGCGTATATCGCACCCAGAATCCTCAGATGGGTGAGGCAAAAAGAATCCAGAAAAGTTGGGTTGTTTCATCAAAGGGTAGCTTGCTGAGACAATTTTCATTAACGTGTTTTATGGGCTGGATTTTTTTTCAATGGAATGGCATGTAGGTGTTGTTATTGGGCCTTGCCATTCCCTCCCCACCCCAGTACAACACTTTCCCCCTAGCCTAAGGGTCCATCCAGATGAACGTAAGTGCTCTTTGCCCGTGCTGCGGTCCGCAATGCACGGGCACCAGCCATGTGCACTCCGTTTGCAAATGCAGACCCGATGTTTTGAAAGGGTCCACGATCCGCAAGATACGGCAAAAAATAAGACTTGTCCTATCATTTGCGGTGCAGAGGCTGGGCCTGGTGCATTGCGGTCCGCAGCATGGGTACACAGCACTTATGTTCATCTGAATGGACCTTAAAGGGATTCTGTCACCAGTTTTCACCCCTTTGATCTAAACATATGCTGATGCTCAGGGTCTCTTCATGATTCCTAATGTGGGCTTATAAATGCGATCTGTAGCTTAGTTTTGCCAAAAAACAGGTTTTACTAACCTGTCAATCATAAAAATAAGGTGCCCAAGGGGAGGTCCAGGGATGCAGGGTGCCCAGCTGCAGCCATCGCCGTCGGTGCCCAGCGCCACCTTCCCAGAGTTCTGTACCGCCTCCTACTCTTCTGTGCAGCCTCTCCCTCCCCCCCTCCTCCCGTTGTGAGATGCCGCGCGTGCGCACAGGGCTCAGCCTGATGCGCCCGTACGGACTGCTTGGATGCTTCTTCTCTAGCGAAGTGCCGGCGCATGCGCACTACGCTAGAAGAAGCCGATGCAAGCAGTCTGTGCGCATCAGGCTGAGCCTGTGCGCACGCGCGGCATCTCACAACGGGAGGAGGGGGGGAGGGAGGGAGTGCCAGTTGGACATTGGATACTGAACAGGTGCATTGGTCCTTCATGAGCAGAAAGTGTTCAAAACAGGAGGGATAGCCTGGGACACTGACCATGGAGGGACCTCAGCAGAGTATAGCGGGGGAAAGTGGACCAGTTGAGTGGGGCATGATAAGTGCTTCCCAGAGTTTTGCCTGTCCACGCTTCTTCAAGGTGAGCACACGGCCTGGCGTTTTCTGGTGGAAGGATGAGAAATATCACTCTTAAAAGACACTCAGTTTAATGGGTAACTAGGGTAAGAAGCTGAAGGGGCACCAGGGGCAGGCACTGAGTGGGTAGATAGGGTAAGACACCTAAAACTGATTCACCAAACTGGGGAACAAAATCCCTGTCACCAGCTGCTGAGGTACTAAGGGCTAGGGCCCTGAACCATTAGATGCCGTGAACTGAGCCTCTAAATCTCTAAACATCTCTAAAAGCCGCTAGACTTAAAGGGGTTGTCCCATGAAAAATATTCTACGTTTTTCAAACCAAAACCTGGATCTGAATACTTTTGTAACTGCACGTGATTAAAATTTTTGTAGAGCCACTGAGTTATTCCATGAAATAGCGCCACCTGCTGTTAGGTGTTTTTCTAATTTCTCTGTCCACCTCACAGAAATGGACATACATGCTCAGCTCCATCCTTCAACTACCTCCAGGGGGAGCAGAAAGGACACACCCCCTGAGAAAGTACAAGAGCCCCCCCATCCTGAGCTAGCAGAGCTATTGGAGCAATGAGTGGGGAGATCTCTGGGTCCCTGTGAGGTACTGGGCTGATTCTAGCTTTGTTAGAAAGAGATTGTCATGTGCTATAGGATGCCTGATTTTCATTTTTTACATTACTCATGGGAAACCCCTTTAAGAAAACAGGCATTCGAGTACATGACACTAAAGATTCGGGTGTTAAACCATTGGACTCTACGGACTACCAGGTACCGGAACACGAAACCATTAACTAACCACTGAACCATTGGACTCCAAGGACTGTGCCCAACCCTTTTGATACTAGAGATTTGTGCACTAAACCACTGGACACCAAGGACTGGTTTAGGAACCAGTGGACTACATGGACTATGCCTGGAAACCTCTTGATACCAAGGATTAGGGCACTGAACCACGAGACTCCAAGGACTGTGCTACTGAACCATTGGACTCCATGGACTGGGTCTGTAAACCTTATCAGAGACTGAGGTGCTCTACCACTGCACCCCAGGGACAGTCACAGGACACCAGGGACTTAAAGGGGTTGTGCAAGAATGGGAGAAGCCGGTAAGTAGTCTTGCCTTTATGGGTTTGATAAAGTGTGTGGGTGTTGCCAAAATTCCCCAATTCTTGCACCGCCCCTTTAAACCCACACCCCGCGGGCACTAAACCACCGGACAACAGGGACTCCAGCCTCTGTGGATGATAATTTGGGGTAAGCATCGTGGTCATTCCTCTAGTTGTAAGCCAGGGTTCTTATAAGAAGTATGAAGAGATGTAAGAAGTGATGGAGGAGGTAGAGCTTCCTTCTGAGGATGCCGGTTCCTGACCCGTCTTCTGAGGTTGGGTAATGATATCCTCGCTCGTTCTCCACCTCTACATTTGGGCTTCTTTCTTGTTTTCTTCTTCGTCCAGAATACAATGCGCCCCCCGGTGCTCATTTCAGTCCTGGTAGTGCCGACCATCGCCGGGACTGACCCGCTCCGCACTGCGCCATTTATTTTTCTTTGTTTTCACCAGACGCGGGTGGATTTCTCCGCTCACATCTTCTCCTCCTGCCAAGAGCCTCGATTTTCCTTTCCTGTCAAAACTTTCTTTTATCGTGAGTCACTTCAGGCTCAGAACGCGTCGTCGTGTTCATTGCCTGTAAATTGGAGAAATCAACCAGCACATAATAGATGAAGAAACTGTTTCTTAACTGTTTCTTAAAGGAGCCGTACTGACTCATGCATAGTGCAGGGCCTGAGAAGGCAGGGTATGACACGAGGATTCTTTGTGTCATGCCCTGCCCCCTCAGGAAAAACCTTCTTTACTCTAGATCTTAAAATGTACCTATCAGCAGGATCAACCCTATTAAACAAATCATACTGCCTGGTTGGGTTGGCACTGCTGATTAAAAATATTTCTGTAAAGTCGACAGAAGTACAGCTATAGAGGGTAGAGATGGTCCTGCCCTGAGAGGCATGAGCAGGGCTAGGCCAGAGGAGGTTTCCAGCTTCTGCATATAAACTACAATGTTTCCAGTCACTCCTAGCAAGCAGAGATCTTAAAATGGAGGCAGATCTCTTCATCATACAGTAATTAGGCCTTAGATTGGACAGTCTCATTCATCATTACCGAATTACTATTGACACTGAGGGAAGCCATGACAGGCCACACATCCTTAATACAGCGACCTCTGCTGGGGAAATGTAGTATGGCAGGGAATTCACACTCGGCGGCTTGGAGAAATTTCTGGTGCTGAAAATCAGTTTCATGCTTGTGAATGAGTGTGTGTGAATTCATCCTTACTCCTTTTAAATCAATATGGACCATGTCATATTTGCACGGGTCGGGTCCGTCGTTGCTCTCCACTTTGGAGCCATGAGCAGTGGACCATGTAATGTCCTGGAGCAAGGATACTTTGCACTATGGACATTTGTGGACATTTGCCACTATTGATACTATGCAAAGCCATCAACTCCCTACTTTTTTGCACTTTCAAGGGTTAACTTGCACTATGATTTATGCTGCTGTGTGCACTTATACTCTTTTATATTGTTGAATTGCATTTATTTGTAATACTTGCACTGTTATTACACTATAGCTGCACTGCACTGTGGAAAGGGTTAATGCACAGCCAGCTAATATTGAGAGACTTTACGACTTTCTATCTATGCAACGTTTTGGAGGGAAAAAACAGACGCACCGACCTTCTGACTGTCTGGTTCAGCTCTGAAGATGTTATGTCTGGAAAAACTTATTTATTCCCTCTATACAAATCTGACAAACTAAAATTGTAACATTGTTTCTGTTTCGGCTGTGCTTCTCCACTCCACTCCTTCCACCAGAAGGTTCTAGTTCAGCTGGACACTGTTATAAGGAGATCATTTCAAAAATGGAGACCGGCACTCGCTTCAGTTGATCTTAGGAAATGCTTTCATTTGTCACATACTATACAAGTGACGCGTTCGTCACTTTGTTGTGCCTTCATCAGACTCATCATGATGAGTCTGATGAAGGCACAACAAAGTGCTGAAACGCGTCACTTGTATAGTATGTGATAAATTAAAGCATTTCCTAAGATCAACTGAAGCGAGCGCCGGTCTCCATTTTTGAAGTATTCCGGGGACGCCGACCCATTGACACGTGCACCGCGAACATCTCCAGAGCAGTGCCGACCAGTCCAGCGCTTAATGTTAAAAGTTATAAGGAGATCAGTCAGAGTCCTTAGTTGACTGCTGATAGGGACCAGCATTTAGTAGAAGAGACTCTACCAGTCTCCATGAGTTACCAGAAGAAGACAATGAGATGGAGATACTCTGCCACAGACCCTGGGGGCCAGCCCTGTGCCCAGGGAGCCAGTCAGAGGACTTAGCCACAAACCCTGGATCACCAGCCATTGGCTAGGGTACCAGCCTTCGGGGAGAGAGAGGCACAGCTAGCTCAGGCCTTTCCTCAGCATCAAACCCTACTTCTGCCAGGGAGGAGACTGGAGAAGACAACCCTATGCCTCGCCTGTGTTGTTTTGCACCTGAATTCCTCCAGTAAAGAAGCACGCTGGTTACTGCAGACCCTGACTCTCTAGACTCATTTCCCATTGGGGTGCACCACGCCTGACCATACCCTACAGAGAGAAGCAACATGTGGTGACACCTCAACGACGTCCAGGGGATCCTATATGGTATTGGGCCACCCCAAACCTGATCACTGCAATTATAACATGTATACAGGGGCGTAGCTAACGGCTCATGGGCCCTGGTGCAAGAGTTCAGCTTGGGCCCCCCTTCCCTCAGTGCTTTGTGTGTCCTCCTATGCAGCACAGGGGTCTTTGGGCCCCCTCAGGCTCCTGGGCCCGGTAGTGACTGCTACCTCTGCACCCCCTATAGCTACGCCCATGCATGTATATAACATCCCTAAGCATAGAGACAACCCATTAATGGGCTCTTCTAAGTATTACAAGTGAACTACCCCTTTAAATATGGGACATTTTTACCAGTTGCATTCACGACATTACCAAGTTCGGTATAATCTCCAGATGAACAATCTGCATTTTATGAATCCAAAGCAGAATCTGTCTTTTATTGAAGACGTTTGTGATGTTAATGACTCTTCATTTCCTGAGTATTTGCATAAGACACAATGGAGAGATAGCACAGAAATGAGAACGCTCGATGGATGAAAGGAGAACTCGCGCTCTGTTCATGCCATAGACATCCATACCGAGGGGTTGGGATCTGCCTGGGGTATGAAGATCGTACCCTGAGCAGATCCTCTGCAGTGGTCTCCAATCTGTGGCTACCCAGCTTTTGGAAAACTTCCAGCTGCTTTTGTGACAACATGAAAGTCACAGGTTGGAGACCACTGGTATACGGAGAGCCCCTTTACCTGTAATTATCCCGCCCTCCTACGTGGACCAAAACCAATACCCAAACCTTGACCACTGTATAATGAAAAATTCTACAACTTTCTAGTAAGTTTTAGATTACATTTTCACATCATTTTCAAGATCTCTGCTTGCCATCATAAAGTGGAAACATTCTTTGTTTAAAAACAAAGGTTGTAACCCATGGCCGAATCCTGGTCACATAACCTCTCTCTGTTTCAAGGTATCACTTTAATATCCTAGTCCTGCAGTTGGTTCCTTTTTGTTGGCCCCCTTCCAGCACCCCCACTGATACACTGTTACAGATTCTCAGCTGTGTAAGCAGATTAAGTCAGGACAGGGTTCTCAGTTTCTGAAGATTTAAGGGGTTTTTGTCTCATCTGAGACAATGGGGACATACGGCTAGGCGGGACCCGCACCTATATTAAGAATGGAGCAGGCCAAAGTGGTGGCTGGAGAACTCCGGTACGGCCACCACCAGGCGCTCTCCCCATAGAATCGAATGGGAGTGCACTGTGCATGACTGGCCACCGCCCCCATTCAGTTCTGGGGGCTCGACAAAAATCGGCATTTTTTGGCGGTGCCATAGAAATTAACGGAGAACCTCTGCGCATGCGCAGTGCACCCTCCACCACTTTTGGGGCTCCGTTTAGGAGAGGCCGTGTATGCTGTATATTCATATGGGGGAGGGGCAGGACCTCTGTTCTGGAGGTTAGTTGGGGTTCCAGCAGTTAGACCCCTACCCATAAGACTCACAGAATAGGGCATAAGTTTACACTGCATCTTTCAATGCCCCCTTTAAAACATAAAGTGGAATGTTTTAATGACATGGCGTTCTCATGCCAGTCTTAATAACAAACCCTGGCGGCATATGATGCATCGGAATTATCAAGAGGTAATTGTTAGGAATATTCATTTCTTCCCCTCTTATTGGTACCCCTGGTACTAGACTTCGGTATTCAGCTTGATTTGATTCTTTTCTAGCGCTAGGAGAGCAGCATTGACACACGATATGATTCTGGTATACAATGCCACTCTGATGTTTATTGGGTATATGAAACATATATAGTCTTAGTCCAATGACATGATGTTAAATTTTATCCAATGATAGAGAGACACGAGTCTTAGCTACACATTTGTTATCTTATCTGAAGAGTCAAAGTTATGTGTCAGCAAAATAGTTTCTAGAGAACCCTCTCACCTCTATGTTCCTGATATATTAATGTATATAGACCTTGGACTGCCATGTAAGCATTTTACAGCTACATTACAGTCCAAAGTTCATTCCACACAAGCAGCAATGCCCTGTTCATATTTAAAGTATAGATGCAAACTCAAAAAGCCCATATAAAAATAGATCAGTAGAACCTTTCAATCCCCTCTTAAAAACCATCTACATATTTCATTTTTGGTTTTTTCATTTTGTTCCTTTCAAAATATTTCTGTAAGTATTGTTGGTAATCCTCTGGAGACCCAGGGTTTTCTTGAGGTACCTGAATGTATGCAGCTTGTGGTGTATCTGAGACTCGCCTACATCTCATAAATGTATTAACTAATGAGGGTATACATTGGATACAGTAACAACACATGTTTGTGTAAGGTCTCGTGGACTCTGTAAATCTTTAATCTAGGGCATTTAGGGCCTTCACTATCCTGATTATACTATTCTGTTCAGAATATGAGGGGCCAGGAACAACTGGATCTTGCTCCCGTGCTCCTTTAGAGACTGTGTGATTGTTTGGTGCACCACAAAATAAACTCATCTCCTCTGGATGATAAATACAAGTGGTAATGAGTCCGATTGGCAAAAAAACACAAAGATTAATAATCCGCAGCAGACAAACAAATCTCCCAATATTGTGGGGTCTTCATCTTCAGCCTGTGGCAAGGCTTCTTCTGAGCTCCGCTCTTTGTCTTCGTTGGACACCGGAGAAGAAACCTCAGGGATCCTTTTCACTCTGCTAGCATGAATCCAGATCGGAGCCTCCTCTGTGAGAATCGCCGTTCTAGTGATTGCTACCACCGTGGTAGGGGGTCCGAATGCCAGCTCCTTTGGATCTTTTCCTTTACGTAGTATCCTGACCACCACCGTGTCTCCAGCTCGGAACGAGTGCGTCGGTTCCTGTGGAAGAGAGGGAGACTTACAAGCAACTTTTTCTTCAGTTTTGTGACATATTCTTCCCTATTCTGGTCTATGTCGCCTTCCTGTACCACTAGGGGGTGATTTGCCCAAGGAGTTGGAAAGGGCCTACCTATGAGGATTTCAACGGGTGACAGTCCTAACCTCTTATTAGGAGTCATTCTTATTTCTGCCAATATAATAGGTAGAGTTTGTTTCCATTTCTCAAAAGTACTTTCCTAGTTTGTCTTTAACTGTTCGATTCATGCATTCTACAAGAAAATTTTTGATGCTGTTGTGCTTCTACTCTGTGAAAATGTGCTATGAAAAGTGCAGCGCTGTGTTGGGTATACATGGTTTCCCTCTTGCAGACCAATCCAGTTTGTGGATTTTTCTGCAAAACAGGATAAACCCAGTCTTTTCCTCGAGTATGTGCTTTGCAATGTATAACAGCTATTTGTGAGGGAAGCTGAAGGGTGGCCAACAGATCATCTATAAGCTGGGAATGAGATATTTTCTTACCGTCAGCTGTGGTGAAACCCCTGCGTTGCCAGATTACCCCATGGTCCCACACTACCCCGTGTGCATATCTGCTGTCTGTGTATATTGTGACAGGTTTGTGTATTTGACATGCCCTTGTAAGTGCTATTAATTCTGCAGCTTGGGCTGATTGCACATGAACGGGTCGTGACTTAAGGATAATATCTGGCAGCATCACTACTGCATATGCTGCACAGTAGACGGTATCGAGTGGACATGAACCGTCTACAAACACTTCTGGTGCGTTTGGTATGGGGGTGGCTGACAAGTCTAGTCTGGGGGAGGTTTCGTATTCTAGTACCTTGAGACAGTCATGTTCGTCTGGTAAAAAGTCTTCTGTCCCTTTTAGTCCTAGTAATGCATTCAGTATAGGTGCTGGTCCTGCCGTATGTGAGGCATATTTAATCTGTAACGATGGATCACTGAGTAAAAGGACTTTATAACCTGACAATGTTTGTGCTGACATGTGCTGCGTACAAATACCTCTGAGTAGTCCCACTACATAATGAATAGTATGCAAGGCAGTGTAGTGTCCCAGTGTAAAAGGTGTGGCTAATTCCACCATCATCGCACAGGCCGCAAGAGTACGTAGACATGCCGGCATCCCTTGTGCAGGGACAGGCATTACCTTTGAGAAAAAGGGCACAAGGACGCAACTTTCCCCCGTGTTCTTGAGTGCGTACCCCCGCCATGGTTTTACAGTTTTGTTGTGCAGACATGTGGAATGGTAGGTTATAATCAGGGAGGCCCAATCCTGGGCTACACATCAATGAACATTTCAGAGTATCGAAAGCATTCAACATTCCTTTTGACCATCTTATTAGCTCTGGGGATTCTTCCAGAGTGGCTTGCCTCAAAATATTTCTGTAATAAGAACAGTCGGGGATCCATTGTCTACAGTAGTTTATCATACCAAGAAAGGACAGCATTTCCTTTTTGGTGTGGGGTGACCAGACCCACAATAGACTGGATTCTCCGGGACTGATTCTTCTTTCCCCTGTGTGAGGACAAAGCCCAAGTATTCAACCTGCTTTTTGCACCACTGCAGTTTCTTTAACGACACTTTATGACCACATTCTAACAACCATTTCAACAATCATTTACACTTGCCTCCACTGACATGCTGCACAACAGTAGATTATCAACATACTGCATCAGGATGGAACCTTGGGGGTGCCAGGGTTTCAAAGTGGCTTGGAGGACAATGCTGTACACAACTGGTGAATCAGCATACCCCTGTGGCATTCTACCCCAGGTCAGTTGACGTCCCTCAAAGGAAAAATCAAAATGGTACTCTTATTAAACAGACGGCTTCAGCGGGATGGAGGAAAGGAGAGTTGTGACATCAGGAACCACTGAGGCTATGGGCACAATGAGATTGTTGATTGCCCTCAAATCCTGGACAAAGCGGGTAGTACCATCTGCCTTTGTCACAGGATTGATAGGGGTAGAGTAAGGTGAAATCACCTCCTCGAGGATTTCTTCTCAGAAATTCTTCTATCATTGGCCGTAGACCCTCAATCTTTTCCTTGGACAGTGGGTATTGCTTTTGATACACTGGTGTGGCACCGGGTTTAAGATTGGCTTGATAAGGTGTGCAATCAATCTAGGCCCGTGTCATAGTCACCCTGTGACCATAGTGAAGGGTTTATGTCTCCTAGCTCAGGGTGGTCCTGTAAACTAACAAAAGTACATATAGCCGGGGTCACTATGGGCATGGTGGCTGAGTGAATACTTAGTCCGTCATTTTTACTGTCACTTCTAAGTCCAACTTCACAAACAGGTCCCTTGTACATGTCTTTGTGAAACACACTGGAGGTGGTGCCGCTGTCTACCATGAATCCTACCTTCCTTCCTGCAACTTTAAGCAAAATAATCGGTGTATCTTTCCAGTGGGTGGTGACCTGTGTGAAAGCTGGGGTGACTCCCTCCGGGCCCCGTCAGTAGGGTTGTTGATGATTCCAATCAATGGGGAACCTGGGCTGAGTCTGCGTACCCTGTCTATCTGTATTCTGTCCCCTTTGTGTCATGGGCTGTTGTTGGCTGTGTGCTCCCTGATTCTGCGTGTCTCTCCTGGGTGTTGTGCACTGTCTAGCCCAATGTCCCTGCTGTCCACAGTTATAACAGCAGTTATTCATGGTTTGGAAGTCTTGGCTTCTATCATTTGATCTATGAAAGTTTCCTGCTGTCTTTCGCACATTTCTCCCTTTACAGGCTTTCTTTAAATAAGCCACTGTGCCAGACGGAGCCACAGTAGGCTTGGGGCAGTGTTTAATAATTTTATTAAGGTCATCTATGTCCAAAGCCTTCTTCATCAGTTGATTACCAACCGTCAAAAAAGGCATGGATGTCTCAGGTCCCCTTATCTCACTATCCTTTTCCACTTAACCCTTGTTCCTTAAATTATATCTTGATACAATTGAGGGTGTGGGTTGTTTATTAACTGCGTGTCCTGCTATTATGTGACTGGCTGCTATTAAATCCTGAGCGCTAAACAGTTAATTTTATGTACATATGAAGGTGGGGGATACATCTGATGTTTTTTATCATTTTCATTCTTAGTCTGTATCTCATGTAGTTTTCTATCGTCTTTTGATCTTTTTAAACCTTTTGCACATGTTGGGGTCATACCAGTGAGGAGCTATCTCTAGCCATTGTTCTCCTCCTTTCTGCATATAATCCATATCCCATGAAGGGTCAGGTTCAAAATACGGCCAGGCGGCAGTGTCGCCTGAGCATAGACCCTTGACCATGTCCATGTGATATATGCTATTGTCTCCTTCCCTGGGAAAGGGGTCTACCACTTCCATTGCCTCTGTCCATCCTGCCAAATTATCTACCCATGGGTTAACAAGGTAATAATTTGTAGGACTGACTCAGGCAACATATTATTTACATGTTTCTCCTGGTTCTGGTTTAGGGTATTCTGTCTTAGATTTTTGACTACTCATTATCAAAACTTATTTTCTTACAAACAGAATTCAAAACAGCAATAGCAAAACAGAATGTTAGTCTTGGGACGACAGCTGTACACTTACCACCCAGCCTGTCACTTCCCCTTATATAAGTATGTTAGACAAAACAACTTATCATGCAAAACTTCTACAATTATCAAACAACTTATCATTCAAAACTTCTATAATTATCTTATTAAGAATCAAATCAAGCTGTGAAACCTTCTGTGAAGTCAAGCCCTCTGAAGTACGCTTTCCTTGTTACTGGACTTCCCTAAATTCCTAACTTGACAGTTCCCTGAACTGTGTGCAACTCCCTGAGTTGTATCGTATGTGTCCCTGACACAATACTGGGTACTCCCTGAGTACCTATCTGACAGTTCCCTGAACTGTTTACAACTCCCTGAGTTGTATCGTATGTGTCCCTGACACAATACTGGGTACTCCCTGAGTACCTAATCTGACAGTTCCCTGAACTGTATACAACTCCCTGAGTTGTATCGTATGTGTCCCTGACACAATACTGGGTACTCCCTGAGTACCTATCTATGTATCCCGGATACAAAAAAAACTTACTCCGAGACGTGGCCAGTGCCCTCGGATCGGCCAGAGGACAAAATTGGTGTCTCTTCACACCAGACCCGAGGATGACCTTCTCGATCCCGGACAGAGCCCCCAGATTGTTAGGAATATTCATTTCTTCCCCTCTTATTGGTACCCCTGGTACTAGACTTCGGTATTCAGCTTGATTTGATTCTTTTCTAGCGCTAGGAGAGCAGCATTGACACACGATACGATTCTGGTATACAATGCCACTCTGATGTTTATTGGGTATATGAAACATATATAGTCGTAATCCAATGACATGATGTTTAAATTTATCCAATGATAGAGAGACACGAGTCTTAGCTACACATTTGTTATCTTATCTGAAGAGTCAAAGCTATGTGTCAGCAAAACAGTTCCTGGAGAACTCTCTCACCTCTATGTTCCTGATATATTAATGTATATAGACCTTGGACTGCCATGTAAGCATTTTACAGCTACATTACAGTCCAAAGTTCATTCCACACAAGCAGCAATGCCCTGTTCATATTTAAAGTATAGATGCAAACTCAAAAAGCCCATATAAAAATAGATCAGTAGAACCTTTCAGTAATCATTTTGGTTCATCTTCTGGAGTTCCATGTGTCAGCAAATTAAATCTATGCCACCAAGGGGGCTGGCATAAATGTTAGGTGAAAGGGTGCACCATTCCAAATATCATCCGCACCTCATGCCTACGCCCTACCCCAGGGCTCGACAAATCCCAGGCGCCAGGTCCTGGCGCCTGGGTATTTGTCAGCCCGTTCTCTCAGGTGCCCGGGCGCAGGGCCGGCGCGTCCTACACGCGGACTAGGAGCGCCGCCCCCCTCATGCTGCAGCCAACCGAGCGCTCTATAGAGAGCCTCAGGCGGCTGCAGCACTGCCCAGGCTGGCGCGTCCATGAGGACGCTTACCTCCCGGGCACAGCATAAAGAGAGGGACTGACAGGAGGGAAGCGCTCAGCGCTCCCTCCTGTCAGTCCCTCATGATGCGTGGCCGAGCCCTGTATGGTCCGCGGTACAGGAGCATCTGTCTCCTGTACCCGGCCGGACTGACAGAAGTGCGCACACAGTGTGCACTTCCTGTCAGTCCGCCCGGGCACAGGAAACTAAAGCTCCTGTACCCGTGGGACCATACAGAGCCTCGACCACGCTACACTAGAGGCAGGGAGGAAGATAATGACAAGGGGGAGAAAGTGAATGACAAGGGGGGAAAGTGAATGACAAGGGGGGAGAAAGTGAATGGCAAGGGGGAGAAAGTGAATGACAAGGGGGAGAAAGTGAATGACAAGGGGGAGGGAGAAAGTGAATGACAAGGGGGGAGAAAGTGAATGACAAGGGGGAAATGAATGACAAGGGGGTGAGAGAAAGTGAATGACAAGGGGGGGGTGAGGGAAAGTGAATGACAAGGGGGGAAAGATAATGACAAGGGGGGAAAGTGAATGACAAGGGGGGGGGGGAAGAAAGTGAATGACAAGGGGAGAAAGTGAATGACAAGGGGAGAAAGTGAATGACAAGGGGGGAAAGAGATTGACAAGACAGACCCCTCTGCCCTCTCCTCCGGACCCCTCTGCCCTCCCCTCCAGACCCCTCTGCCCTCCCCTCCGGACCCCTCTGCCCTCCCCTCCGGATCCTGTAATCCTTGTAAGGGTTTCCACATGTCATGGCGGCCGCAAGTGGCGATCACTTAGACGGTGGCAGCGTCTGACGTGTCATATAACCTATTGAAAAGGGAAAGCATTATGGGGGGCCCTATATACTCGCACATTATGGGGGGCACTATGGAAAACAGGGGTAGGAACACTATGGGGGCATCTACTGGGGCCCCTATGTACTGGCATGCATTATTGGGGGCTCTATAGAGAAGTGGGGGAGGAGCACTATGGGGGCATCTATTGGGAGCTTTATGACGCGGCTCCGCCTGGCTCCTAACTTTTTTAGCTGGCTTCTAGATTCCAAGGAAAATTGTCAAGCCCTGCCCTACCCCTTACCACTTATACCTTGCTCACTTTTTTTCTTTCTTGTAAAAGTAGCAAGAGTGGCAGAAAAGTTCAAAAAGTCACAACTGTTGGTGCAAAACGACACATCGACCCCCAGCTGAAGCATTCAGCGGTTACACATTAGCTCCTCAGCAGCTACTAGAGGGGAAATGTAGTATTACATGGCTGCTCTTCGCTGCTGCTTTCCTCACTTGCTATAGTGCACATGTCACATTAGGGGCCATCTGTAACGCCCCGCTAGGGGGCACTACCACCTTTTTGCCCCCCATCACAATCTTTAATGGTGCATCCTGTGTCCTCTTGTGTATTTATTGCCATTTCCTGCACAATGTATATTTATTTCTCTTGCAAATGACTGTTTAATTGTAATGTGCCTGGTTTACCAGCAGATGGCGACAACAATGGCAGAGCTAGTTTTCCTATAGTGGGGCCTTCTATCCATCTTAGCCCTCTCTAAGAGGAGGGAGGTGTTAGTTAGAGTTAGTTGAGAGTACCCACTGGAAGGGGAAGGCTCTGTGTCAGCCAGCAGAGCACTCTCTTCTCTGCTGGGCATAGAGGGCCAAGCTGAAAACTTTACAAGACAGTAGGAAAGATTCCCTGGATAAAGACAAAGAGAAAGATACAGATTCAGATAAAGACAGAGTCAGACTACAGTAAGCTAAGTTACAGCAGAAGAGGAAAAGTTCCTATTTGATCCAGCCAACATAGCAGAGCTGAAAGAGTACAGATGTAGCAGAGCTGAATGTGTTTGCCTGCCAGAAGTTAAGCCAAAACCTGCTGATGACCAAGATAAAGTTGGAAGATTGTTCCCTGATGAAACTTTATGCTGAGTAAAGCTGTGTCCAACGTTGATACAAGTCTGGACTCCAGTTATTTCACCCTCACCCTTATCACCTATCCATCTTAGTTGCACTGCTGCGGAAGACAGCACCTGGGGTTCCAGGACATCCAAGTAGGAGCACCGTGACAAGTGCAAAGCCACACCTAGAGGGACATTATAGGCCACCCTCATACCACTCTGGCATTCCTACACCTGGGTTCCACCATCACCTTCTACATAGGGGGACCTAGTCCCTCGTTGCTGAAATGCAACTGGCGTCACAACAAACTTTTAACCCTCAACCGTCTTAAAAGGACCCCTGGTTGAATGCTACACATTCACACGTCTGAGACTGCTTTGCGGACCGCACAAGGCCGGCACTATAATTGAAATGCGTCTTCTTGTCCGTGGCTGTGTGCTGTCCGCATATTTTGCGGCCCCATTGAAAATGAACTGGTCTGCACCCGTTCCGCAAAATTGCGGAACGGATGCGGACCCATTTTGCAGACGTGTAAATGGACCCTTATACAGAGTGCAGGCATTTTATAGGCAAGGGCAAGCTGTTCCTCATGAGAAGGTGCTATCATAAAACACTATAATTTTGTTATGGGGGTTATTGGGCTTTAATAACGTAAAGCAAGAGATTTTTCTTTCTTTTACATTTTTAGGGCAATTTCCCTTTAAAACTAGTCATGTAAATTGCCTTTAAAGACTCTCCAGAGTGAAAGCCAGTTATACCCAAAGACAAAATTGAATTGTGTCTGGATTATGCAAAACTGAGCCCAAGATTACAGATACCCAGCACAGCAGTGATATTACAGCATTCTAGTAAATGTACCCGATGTCCTTGAGTCATTCTCTTCTGGCACACTGTTAGAAATTCTCTCCATCAGTTTCTTAGTTCTGCTTCTTTCTCGGAAAGCTGGGAAACCACCAAAATGGCTGCCATCTTGTATCTCAAACATGTTTTCTAAAAAATGTATTGCTCTTTTATCAAAGCAGATTTACCATTCAAAACCACAAGTGGTGCAAATACAGAATTTTTAAAAGAGGGGTTTTGTTATAACTGATGCCCATATAACTACTATAATACTGCTGCTATGTACAAGAATATAACTACTATAATACTGCATCCTGTGTACAAGAATATAACTACTATAATACTGCTGCTATGTACAAGAATATAACTACTATAATACTGCTCCTATGTACAAGAATATAACTACTATAATACTGCTGCTATGTACAAGAATATAACTACTATAATACTGCATCCTGTGTACAAGAATATAACTACTATAATACTGCTGCTATGTACAAGAATATAACTACTATAATACTGCTCCTCTGTACAAGAATAAAACTACTATAATACTGCTCCTATGTACAATAATATAACTACTATAATACTGCCCCTATGTACAAGAATATAACTACTATAATACTGCTCCTATATACAAGAATATAACTACTATAATACTGCCTCCTATGTACAAGAATATAACTACTATAATACTGCCTCCTATATACAAGAATATAACTACTATAATACTGCCTCCTATATACAAGAATATAACTACTATAATACTGCTCCTGTGTACAAGAATATAACTACTATAATACTGCTCCTCTGTACAAGAATATAACTACTATAATACTGCTCCTATGTACAAGAATATAACTACTATAATACTGATCCTGTGTAGAAGAATATAACTACTATAATACTGCTCCTATGTACAAGAATATAACTACTATAATACTGCTCCCATGTACAAGAATATAAACTACTATACTACTGCTGCTATGTACAATAATATAACTACTATAATACTGCTCCTATATACAAGAATATAACTACTATAATACTGCTCCTATGTACAAAAATATAACTGCTATAATACTGCCTCCTATGTACAAGAATATATCTACTATAATACTGCTCCTATGTACAAGAATATAACTACTATAATACTGGTCCTATTTACAAGAATATAACTACTATAATACTGCTCCTATGTTCAAGAATATAACTACTATATTACTGCTCCTATGTACAAGAATATAACTACTATAATACTGCTCCTATGTACAAGAATATAACTACTATAATACTGCTCCTATGTACAAGAATATAACTACTATAATACTACCTCCTATGTACAAGACTATAACTACTATAATACTGCCTCCTATATACAAGAATACAACTACGTTAATACTGCTCCTATGTACATGAATATAACTACTATAATACTGCCTCCTATGTACAAGAATATAACTACTATAATACTGATCCTGTGTACAAGAATATAACTACTATAATACTGCCTCCTATGTACAAGAATATAGCTACTATAATACTGCATTCTATGTACAAGAATATAACTACTATAATACTGCCTCCTATATACAAGAATACAACTACTATAATACTGCTCCTATGTACAAGAATATAACTACTATAATACTGATCCTGTGTACAAGAATATAACTACTATAATACTGCCTCCTATGTACAAGAATATAACTACTATAATACTGCTCCCATGTACAAGAATATAAACTACTATACTACTGCTGCTATGTACAATAATATAACTACTATAATACTGCTCCTATATACAAGAATATAACTACTATAATACTGCTCCTATGTACAAAAATATAACTGCTATAATACTGCCTCCTATGTACAAGAATATATCTACTATAATACTGCCTCCTATGTACAAGAATATAACTACTATAATACTGCCTCCTATGTACAGGAATATAACTACTATAATACTGCCTCCTATGTACAAGAATATAACTACTATAATACTGCCTCCTATATACAAGAATACAACTACTATAATACTGCTCCTATGTACAAGAATATAACTACTATAATACTGATCCTGTGTACAAGAATATAACTACTATAATACTGCCTCCTATGTACAAGAATATAACTACTATAATACTGCTCACATGTAAAAGAATATAAACTACAATACTACTGCTCCTATGTACAATAATATAACTACTATAATACTGCTCCTATATACAAGAATATAACTACTATAATACTGCTCCTATGTACAATAATATAACTACTATAATACTGCTCCTATATACAAGAATATAAATACTATAATACTGCCTCCTATGTACAAAAATATAACTGCTATAATACTGTTCCTATGTACAAGAATATAACTACTATAATACTGCTCCTATGTACAAGAATATAACTACTATAATACTGCTCCTATATACAAGAATATAACTACTATAATACTGCCTCCTATGTACAAGAATATAACTACTATAATACTGCTCCTATGTACACGAATATAACTACTATAATACTGCCTCCAATGTACAAGAATATAACTACTATAATACTGCCTCCTGTGTACAAGAATATAACTGCTATAATACTGCTCCTATGTACAAGAATATAACTGTTATAATACTGCTCCTATGTACAGGAATATAACTACTATAATACTGCCTCCTGTGTACAAGAATATAACTGCTATAACACTGCTCCTATGTACAAGAATATAACTACTATAATACTGCCTCCTGTGTACAAGAATATAACTACTATAATACTGCTCCTATGTACAATAATATAACTACTATAATACTGCTCCTATGTACACGAATATAACTACTATAATACTGCCTCCTATGTACAGGAATATAACTACTATAATACTGCTCCTATGTACAGGAAAATAACTACTATAATACTGCCTCCTATGTACAAGAATATAACTACTATAATACTGCTCCTATGTACAAGAATATAAATACTATAATACTGCCTCCTATATACAAGAATACAACTACTATAATACTGCTCCTATGTACAAGAATATAACTACTATAATACTGATCCTGTGTACAAGAATATAACTACTATAATACTGCCTCCTATGTACAAGAATATAACTACTATAATACTGCTCCCATGTACAAGAATATAAACTACTATACTACTGCTGCTATGTACAATAATATAACTACTATAATACTGCTCCTATATACAAGAATATAACTACTATAATACTGCTCCTATGTACAAAAATATAACTGCTATAATACTGCCTCCTATGTACAAGAATATATCTACTATAATACTGCCTCCTATGTACAAGAATATAACTACTATAATACTGCTCCTATGTACAAGAATATAACTACTATAATACTGCTCCTATGTACAAGAATATAACTACTGTAATACTGCCTCCTATGTACAGGAATATAACTACTATAATACTGCCTCCTATGTACAAGAATATAACTACTATAATACTGCCTCCTATGTACAAGAATATAACTACTATAATACTGCTCCTATGTACAAGAATATAACTACTATAATACTGCTCCTATGTACAAGAATATAACTACTATAATACTGCCTCCTATGTACAAGAATATAACTACTATAATACTGCTCCTATGTACAAGAATATAAACTACTATACTACTGCTCCTATGTACAAGAATATAACTACTATAATACTGCTCCTATGTACAAGAATATAACTACTATAATACTGCTCCTATGTACAAGAATATAACTACTATAATACTGCTCCTATATACAAGAATATAACTACTATAATACTGCCTCCTATGTACAAGAATATAACTACTATAATACTGCTCCTATGTACAAGAATATAACTACTATAATACTGCTCCTATGTACAAGAATATAACTACTATAATACTGCCTCCTATGTACAAGAATATAACTGCTATAATACTGTTCCTATGTACAAGAATATAACTACTATAATACTGCTCCTATGTACAAGAATATAACTACTATAATACTGCTCCTATGTACTAGAATATAACTACTATAATACTGCCTCCTATGTACAAGAATATAACTACTATAATACTGCTCCTATGTACAAGAATATAACTACTATAATACTGCCTCCTATGTACAAGAATATAACTACTATAATACTGCTCCTATGTACAAGAATATAACTACTATAATACTGCTCCTATGTACAAGAATATAACTACTATAATACTGCTCCTATGTACAAGAATATAACTACTATAATACTGCTCCTATGTACAAGAATATAACTACTATAATACTGCTCCTATGTACAAGAATATAACTACTATAATACTGCTCCTATGTACAAGAATATAACTACTATAATACTGCCTCCTGTGTACAAGAATATAACTGCTATAACACTGCTCCTATGTACAAGAATATAACTACTATAATACTGCTCCTATGTACAAGAATATAACTACTATAATACTGCTCCTATGTACAAGAATATAACTACTATAATACTGCTCCTATGTACAAGAATATAATTACTATAACACTGCTGCCTATGTACAAGAATATAACTACTATAATACTGCTCCTATATACAAGAATATAACTACTATAATACTGCTCCTATGTACAAGAATATAACTACTATAATACTGCTCCTCTGTACAAGAATATAACTACTATAATACTGCTTCTATGTACAAGAATATAACTACTATAATACTGCTCCTATGTACAAGAATATTACTACTATAATGGAAGAAAATAGTGTGGCACTCTCTATTATCAAGGAGCATTTTGTAGGAATGTATAGGTAAATATTTATTATATCAAAGAATAAGTTATACAATGGTTTACAGACCGAACCCAAGTAAAATAACAATGGTAAGCCTAATTATTTCATGATAAATAGTAAGCCTCAATATTTCGCAATGAAAGGGTATTGGGTGATTATCCAAAAAACAGCTGTTGAGGATAGTCTTTTGTTGAGAAATAAAAACTTGTTGCCAGTGGAGTCAATTTGATAATGTGTCTTGAATGGCCTCCCACTCCGACACTTGTGATAGCGGCGTCCCGCTTAAAATCAATGAAGGCGATCGCTATGGTGTAACAATCTTTCTCGAGGTCTAGGATGGCTCTCTGCGTAGTGCAAAATGTAGTTATCTCCACACTCCGGTGTCGGGAGCCGTTCGGTTAAACAGGGTCCGCGCGCACGGTAGCTGCTGCACGTGGAGATATCTGCACTGTGATGCCGTGCTTTACCGAGCTTGTGCCGGTAATTGATATGCTTTCCTCAGACCTTTTCACTGTTCACTGTTCCTTGGCGGAGTTGCTGGGGAGGGGGTGAAACAGCAAACGCGTTTCGGGGTTACAAACTTACCCCTTCCTCAGTGGTTAACTTCCCCCTTATGATGTTCCTCTTTTATATGGGTCACAAGTATTCCCAAAAACCAGTCATGGGTCTTTCAAAAACTGGCAACATGTATTCCAATTGGATAGTCTCAAATATCTATCGATAGCAATCTCCAAACATATAAAAGGGTTTGACATTCCCCATATAAAGAAAGCGCATCAGGAGATTCATGCGTTTTCTTTGCGGTTTTGATGCCTTTTCAATGGTTTCAAAATTTACCATAAAATTAATACAGAATATATAATAAAATATGTGCAAAAGTATATCTCATGGTTATTGAGCACAACTACCTCATTTCTCTTTCATTCATAGTGACTTTGTACCATAATATATTCTTTTTTTCTTTTTTCTTTCTTTTTTCCATATCTATTATTCTGATACAAAAGAGTGTTAGGATGGGAACCTCCCCCACAAGAAAAACCGGACCCAGTACATACAAAGTGCGGTTAATTGTCGTCGGAGAGGATCCCACCCCCACATCACAAGAAGCTAAAGAGTTCAAACTCTGCATTTAGCCCTCCAGGTAATAGTGCCTAGTTCGAAAGTTCTCTTGGTTTCTAATCTCGACATCTTTTCTATAAAGTTGCCCCCCCCTCCCCCTTCCCCTCCCCTCCCCCTCCCTCCCTCCCTCCAATCTTTCTGTACTTTGTCTATTGCTGCAAATTTAATTCTGTATCAGACTAATAGATACTGCTCCTAGCTGTGAGGACATGTGTTAGTGTTCTCCTGATGTCTGGAGGTAGCCCAGAGAGGGGCCAGCCCGGGCGGGGAACTTCACTCAGCAAGGCCCAGGCTTTCAGGCCTACACTGGGAGAAAACTCCCAAACCATTTCTAAAGTGGAGACTAATCCTAGAGTTCCCAGTCAGCAGCAGAAGGAAAAGAATGGAAGTAACGTTGTTGTCATGAAGAAAGAAGAAGAGAAGAAAGTGAGTGCAGTGAAGATTTCCAGGCCCAAGGTGCGGGGGTGATGAGCACAGGCCGTGCAGCAGGTGAGCGGCTCCCCCCTCCTGCACACAGACAGAGACGGACATCACTGGAGAAACAAACATTGCAAGAGAGCCTGAAACAGCAAGTTGTGGTTTCCAGCATGGCCTGCCAAGGCCGCACCAGATCTGCAGCAATGCCTGTACAGGTAACCAGGAATGCCATGTCTACAAACACTGCAAAGTGTGAACAGGCCTCAGCAGATGCAACTGCAAGTACTAGCAGTAACGCTGGAAAGGCAAAGCTGCAGGAGACCAGTGAATCCACACAGCCTGGACCCCTGCCCCGACCAGGACAGCAGGTGAAGGAGACCACGCGAGCACCTGAGCTGCAGATGCAGATAGACTGTGTATATAACCTGAAAACTGCGCACCCCGATAGTAACACCTTGTACGATACCAAGCTGCACTCACTGAGCATAGAGCTGGCACAGGTGGTGAAGGAGATGGACTGTGTCCTGGAGAGGATGGGGCCCCTGGCCGAGTCCTACAGGAACCAGGAACGCTTCTCACAGCAGAGACAGAACAGTGACTCTGGATCCCGCTCCTCTAGAGCACAATCAGGGTCCGTGTCCCCAGATGAGCCCCGGCGAGTGACACAACCAATACTGAAGCCTGCAAGTTTCTCTTTCCAGAAGGGAGGTGGGCAAGTGCAGCCGCAAGCACCTTCAGCTGTTTCTGAGTAACATCATGAAGCTGTGGCACCACAAGTCCCAGCCCAACAGCAGGACAGTGGACATGTATCCATGGGTCAGGGTGATGCGGCGATGCAGGAGAGCTCTGTTACTGGGGCACAGACCGGGGACAGTGATAATGTACCTGAGGGGTCGGTGATAACCTACATTCTGTGTGGGACATGCAGCCATCTGAGGAGGACATAGAGGTGGACGGCGGTCAGGAATATGTACAGAATGATGTCTGTAATTTCCCCCCTTAACAAAATCCCCACCGGATGAGACAAGCCCCTCTAGAGCAGACACACAACCCAATACTCAGGGAAGTGAGCCCCCGTCAGGTCCCTCTAGTGCAGACACGCACCGCAATACGCAAGGAAGTGAGCCCCCGTCAGGTCCCTCTAGTGCAGACACTCACCCCAATACGCAAGGAAGTGAGCCCCCGTCAGGTCCCTCTAGTGCAGACACGCACCCCAATACTCAGGGAAGTGAGCCCCCGTCAGGTCCCTCTAGTGCAGACACTCACCCCAATACGCAAGGAAGTGAGCCCCCGTCAGGTCCCTCTAGTGCAGACACGCACCCCAATACTCAGGGAAGTGAGCCCCCGTCAGGTCCCTCTAGTGCAGACACGCACCCCAATACTCAGGGAAGTGAGCCCCCGTCAGGTCCCTCTAGTGCAGACACGCACCCCAATACTCAGGGAAGTGAGCCCCCGTCAGGTCCCTCTAGTGCAGACACTCACCCCAATACGCAAGGAAGTGCGCCATATCAGGGTCCTCCCAGAAACGCCTGGAGCCGCGGCGCTCCATCCTTCACCTCCAGTGCAGGCTATACAGGCCAGGCGTTTAAGAGGAGGAACGTGGTGAGGTTTAAACACCGAGGAACCAAAGAAGACCTCCCCGATAGGAGGTTTGTGGTGAGGGAACTCCTGTGCCACCAGATGGGGTTTGCTCCAGAGGACATCCTGGCAGTGATAAACCTACCAGACAGGCAGGGCTATGATGTCATATTTAAGCTCATGTCTAGTCTGGATAGGTTCTGGGCAAACTTTGCCAGGGTTTGAGACACCGAGGGCTGGAATAAATTCATTTTCATTCCCATTTCCAAGCCAGACACTGTTATTGTGAATGTCATCTTCTGGAATGAATCTGTTCCTCCCCAGGACATTGTGGTGTGGCTCCGGAGGCACTGCGACCTCGTGTCCGACCTCACCAAGAACAGGGACGATGATGGTGTCTGGACTGGAGGGTGGAAGGTGCTGGTGAAGCTGCGCCAGCACAATAACATCACCTTACATCTCCCTAACTCCTTCTTCATTGGTAGAGAGAAGGGCGTCTGTTTCTATCCTGGGCAACCTAGAAAGTGCTTCAAGTGTGGCAAGGTCGGTCATGTGGCAAATGTGTGCACAGTGGTCAAGTGCAACCTGTGCGGTGAGCTCGGCCATCTGAGTGCCATGTGTAAGAATGTTACAACAGAAAGGTACAACAGGGGTCAGGTGAGACAACACCCGAACCTCAGCCTTCAGAGAACACACAGGGCACCATGGAGGTGGACACTCAGGACCAGCCTCAGGCAGCCGCCTCTGTATCACCTTCTGTATATGAAGAGCCCAAGAGGAACAAAAGGAGGAAAAAAGATAAGTCTTCCCGTAAGTCTGAGGAGGAACATAACCTGGGCCGAAATACCAGGAAAAAAGTCAGTACCGGTGCAGGAGTCATGGTCCTATCAAACAGATATGAGGCTTTATCAGAGTCTGATGGGTGATTATGAGCAAGAGCAACAGAGAATAGATAATGAGTGTGAGGCAGACACAGGGGACCCCCCAACAAAGAAGAAGCCCCCTCCTGTAGAAGCCCTATAGAGTCAGGTATGGAGACTGGTGGTCGGCAGGAAGGCTCTGATCCTGACCTATGATGATGGGAGTCGCTTTTCTGCTCTTTCTCTGTTGTCTTGTGATGGCTGGGTTTTCTCTAAAAGTTGCTTCGAGCAATGTGAACAGCATCAAAGTAAGAAGGACCAGACACGCGGTATACGATCACCTCAGATACCTGGATGCAGATGTCATCTTTCTGCAGGAGACACGTTTGACCACCTTGGGGCATCTACGTGAGGCTGAGAGTGAATGGCGGTCTGGTCCTTCTTACTGGTCACTGGCTGTGGAGCCTTATGCCGGGGTGGCCATATTGTTTAACACCAATGACGTGACTGTGCACAGGTTAACGGAGGTAGCTATGGGAAGGTGCCTGGTGCTGGAAGTGACCATCCATGGTAGACGGCTCCGCTTTATTAACATCTACGGCTCACATAAAGAATCCAGCTCTTTAATGACATGAAGCAGTACCTTTTCATCTCTATACCGGTGGTGGCGGGGGACTTTACTGTTGCTTTTTCATCAGGTGACCGGTCCTCGGGCAGAGCGGTGGTCAGAGACTCCAGAGTCTTGCAGGCTGGCCTAAGTGATGTCTTCGCACTGGGTGGTAGGAAGCCAAACCACATATTCTTGTGCTGACAGGGGCAGTAGAATAGACATGGCATTTGTGAATCCTACAGAGACTGTTAGCGGGATAAGTGAGAAGGTCGTCCCTACTCAGACCACCTGGCTTTGGTTTACTACTTGGGAGCCACTAGACCCTCTGATATTGGTAGGGGGCTATGGAGGCTTAAAGGGGTTTTGCCATCTCAGACAATGGGGGCATGTCGCTGCTGCTATAATTATGGGGCAATTTTAATTGTCTCCCATAGGGTCATGGTTACCAATGCTGGTATTATTGGGACACTGACTGTGATTATTGGGGCCTTTGGCTTGCTGATTTATGGGGGCACCATAATTTGGGGATATTAAGGCTGCAATTATGGAAGCACTTTGCGTTAGCTGACTATGGGTAAGCACCATAGCTGGGTCCTGTTATTACCATGATGTGGGCAGTGTAGCTTTCATGATGGGGCATTATGGCTGGCTCTTGTGTGGGTGTACTTTGGCTTATGGCTGGTATTTTCTAGTCACTGCTAATGTCCTAATGGGTTTCCAAGACTAGGTGGATGAAATTCTTGTGTTCCTATTGTCTTCTTACAGTCACATACCGGAGACGTGGTTTTGTAGCGGAAGTATATTTGTCACTGGCTAGACTGGGATGCAAAGTCTAAAGATCCTCTGGTCTTCACCCAGGTCATGGTACCCAGATTAGTCACAGATTGGAGGCCGTAGTGCTGATGGAATAGAAGTGTAGTCAGGGAGGGAGCCAAGGACTGTCAGCAGGAGAGCAGTCCAGTGGATGAGAAGACAGTATAGTCTGGAATGGAGCCAGGGGCCAAAACCAGGAGTTGTACAAAAGGATAACAGGGTACAACAATGAGATCTGGACAAAGATAAACCACAATCTGAAGGCAGGGCAGATAGGCTGGAGTTCCTTGACCTGATGTCATCCAGGAGAACCTAAAGCTGTAATACTGTGGGGGAGCTGCGGCCACATCCAACAAGGCTGCAGAGGAGAGAAGGATGTTGCTCAAGCAGGTAGCAAGACATTCAGTTCAGCGAGATTTACATTCCTGGGACCAGGTGGGTTCAAAAACAAGCCCCGGTAAAATGCATAAGAATGACCCAAATGGATCATCCTCTAGGATGAAGCTAGTTAATTTTGGACTTGGTAATCTGCAGGACCCAGAACATTGGTGAGGTGTGGTTTTCTGAGGGTCAGCTTTGTAGAAAAACAAGTAGGAAGTGAGGCAAGGAAACACTCACTGGACCAAGTGACTGAAGTAGTCTAGCGTGGTTTTTGAAGCAAATGAGGACAGAAGTGTAGTTGGGTGAACGCCGGTTGATAATAAAATCTTAGTAACAAGGCAGTACTCGCATAACTAAGAACTGAGGCAAGGAAACACTCACTGGAGCGAGTGACTGAAGTCTTCTGGTCTGGCTACTGAAACAGACGAGCACTGAAGTGTAGTCAGGCCAGTAGAAATTGGTTACAAAAACTTAAGATAGGAACAAGTGAGACAAAATCATCAGGGGCAGCAGGAGCATAAATAGGAACTAAGGCAAGGAAACACTCACTGGAGCAAGTGACCAAAGTCATCTAGTCTGGTTGTTGAAGCAGCCAAGTACAGAGGTGTAAACCCCAATATAGCACAACAACCAGTGTATAAATAAATACCAAAGTTGAATGTAAAATACACATATCAAAATTTATTGAATAATTAGACATAAACAGGGGACAGAGTAACCACTGAAGGCCCAGTAGTAACCTGGGCAACTACCCGGAGACTGGTGCCACAAGAACCGGTCCCACAGTCCAGAAAGGGCATATGAATAGAAGTAACTATGGCCAACAAATGCCCAATGTATATAGATGGTAAATGACAAAACAATGATAAGTCAAATACGCGGGTAACACGAACCAGGGCCAGCAAACCATTGCAAAATCATAATAGTTGCGGTGATTAAAATATTCAGACTTTTAAACCTCTTCAGAGATACTTTCAGGTAGAGACAGAGCACGAGCGTCTCTTGGTCATGGCATGTTATATGGGTCCTACAGTATATGGGTGAACTATGTGGGCGTTATATAGTATTATTGGCAAAATATAAGAGTAACATTATGTGGGCATTAAACGGTACCTTGGCACTATATGGCATTAGTAGTAAATGGAGGTTGAATAGTAGTATTATTTTGGCACCAGATGGCAGACTCATTATCATTGTGCTTTATATGGTAGTATTTATTATCTCGGCACTATATGGCAGTATTAGTAAATGGGCTTTATATAGTAGTATTCTTTTGGAACTATATGGCAGTTTCATTATGTGGTATTGATTTGTGGGCTTTATATGGTATTTTTATCTAGGCACTATATGGCAATGTTAATAGGTGGGCTTTATATGGTAGTAATATCTTGGCACTATATTTTGGTATTAATATTTTGGACTTTATATGGTAGTACAATCTTGGCAGTATATTGCTGTATTAATTTGGGGGCTTTATATGATTATATATATTATAATAGCAATCATTTTCAGTATTTATGTGTGAATTTTTGGGTAGTATTATCTTGGCATTACAGATGGCAGTATTACTTTATGTTATCTGCTGAAACGTTAAGAAAATGATCCTCATTTGCCATAAACAGCTCAGTATTTAGTTTCCCTTTGACGGTAATTTACATTACCCCCTTCAGAACCAGATATCTGGTGAGCTTGGTACTATATGACAGTATTAGTAGTTAGGCTTAATGGCACTTTTCATTAGCAGGGTTAACGTGGCAGTAATACCGTGACACTATATTGCAATTTTATTAATAGGGCTTTATATGGTACAGTAGTATTATCCTGGCAGTATATGGCAGTATTACATTATTGTATGCCCTGAAGGTCCTCTGGGTGGAGTTCCCCTTTGATGTTAATTTACATTGACCCTTCAGCACCAGATATTCTGTGAGCTTAAAGCAATAGCGGACCCTTTACTGTCATGTACTATTAAACCCTCCAGACACAACGAGAACAACAGAAGAAACAAACATACTGTATTTTCCTGGGTAGCTATGTGGCCAGATTGCTGTAAGGTCTAATAAAAATATGCATGCATCTGGTTGGCGGCATTAAGCAGGATTTGTCAGACTGAAGATAACAGGCTTAGAATAAGTGATCACAGCCGGGAACGAGCTGCGCCCAGCATGATGAAATTGTCCTGCAAGAGGAGCAGGAGTCCTTTGGAATATAAAAGGCAGGCCCGAACGACAAGCGAGTGCGCCATTATAATCTCACCCCAAAAAACATATAAATACAAAAGTAAACATTACAAGACGTTCCTTTATATCCTCCAGCTCTGCCCACCACCTCATGAAAGATGTATTACCGAAATACAGCGAGCTAAATGTAAGCCTCGTAAACTACTGAAGAGAGGTAATAAGCACAAATTATACGTAAACTAATAATAACGCCGCACATATACCCACTATACTGAATAATGCGCAACACAGAAAGGTAAAAAGATTCCTATAACATAGGAGCAGTATTATAGTAGTTATATTCTTGTACATAGGAGGCAGTATTATAGTAGTTATATTCTTGTACATAGGAGCAGTATTATAGTAGTTATATTCTTGTACATAGGAGCAGTATTATAGTAGATATATTCTTGTACATAGGAGCAGTATTATAGTAGTTATATTATTGTACATAGGAGCAGTATTATAGTAGTTATATTCTTGTACATAGGAGTAGTGTTATAGTAGTTATATTCATGTACATAGGAGGCAGTATTATAGTAGTTATATTCTTGTACATAGGAGCAGTATTATAGTAGTTATATTCTTGTACATAGGAGCAGTATTATAGTAGTTATATTCTTGTACATAGGAGCAGTATTATAGTAGTTATATTCTTGTACATAGGAGCAGTATTATAGTAGTTATATTCTTGTACATAGGAGGCAGTATTATAGTAGTTATATTCTTCTACATAGGAGCAGTATTATAGTAGTTATATTCTTGTACATAGGAGCAGTATTATAGTAGTTATATTCTTGTACATAGGAGCAGTATTATAGTAGTTATATTCTTGTACATAGGAGGCAGTATTATAGTAGTTATATTCTTGTATATAAGGGGAAGTATTATAGTAGTTATATTCTTGTACATAGGAGAAGTATTATAGTAGTTATATTCTTGTCAATAATCTTTTTATTGTGAATAAAAGCATACGTACAATGTGTCACAAAAGTAATAAGTCTGAAGGTAGCAGAAACATTATACAGACAAGGTGCATTACAGAGTGTACACTCTTAGCAGAAATCAGGAGAGCACATGGTTCATTAAGCGGAGTGTCCACAGATACTTGTGTTCCCACACAGAAGATTAGCTGTCAATTAACACATTGAGAGCTGATAAATTCAGGGTATATAATCCACAAATTCAAACAAACAACAGGGGAAAGCCGGGGAGAGGGATCCAGGGGGGGGCAGCGGGAGTGAGGGGAAAGGAGAGAGGGGAGGAGGGGGGGAGGGGGGGGTAGTTATGTCCTAGTCTGTCGGTCAGAACTGCAAATCATCAAAGCAGAGTGTGTCGATCAAGAGTAATAGGGGATACCCCCCATGAGGATTAAGTTAGATCAGAGGTCTTGCTGGGCATTGACATTGCCCCCTCTCTAGTTAAGCCAGATTATAGGAGCACCTGGAGTCCCTACTTTTCCCTAAACCTCAGCCACGGTCCCCAGATCTTCTTGAATTTACCGTGCTCCCTGGCCTCCCAACCCGCCAACTCCTCCATCCGGCAGATGAGATCTACTTTATGAATCCAATGGTCCAACGTGGGTGGGTCTGTCTGTAACCACCTCTGGGGGATCAGCAGTCTAGCTGCCTGAATTAGATGTGTGCAGAGGCTTCCCTTGGATGAAGTAAGAGCAGGGGTGGGGAGCCAGAGCAGCACCAAAGAGGCTGATAGCGGGACCTCGGTACCTGTAATATTTTTAATAGCGTCTGAAACATGTGTCCAGAAAGAGCGAATCAGCGGGCAGGACCAGAAGATATGGGACAAGTTCCCTGTGCCCCCCTTACACCTCCAGCACCGGTCCGAGTCCCGCAGTCCCTTATCAAACATACTTTTTGGTGTCTGATACCATTGAGTTAGAACCTTATATGAGTGTTCCTGAATCCTTGTACATCTGGAAAACCCATGGGCATTATTATGGATACGCTTAACATCTGTCTCCGACAGGTCAATATTTAGCTCTGATGCCCAGAGTCTCAGGTAACGCGGGACTCCGGCGGTGCCGGGGGTAGCCAAAGTAGAGTAAAAGAGGGAAATCATTCTATGAGGGGCAGACGTCAGGGACATTACCTTTTCCAACCATGTCCTGTCGGCCTTATGTTTGTCTCCGTCAAGAAGTGGCTTACAAATAGAGTTAAGTTCAATGGCCTCCAAAAAATTGATTGTCGAGAGGGTGTGGCTCAATGGATGCGAATCAGGGAGTCCCACAGACGCACCATCCAAAAGTTCTTGAACAGAAAATGTAGACAACTTGCGCCAGATCGGGGGAGCCTGTGTCTCATTCGACCTAATGTATAAGGGGAGCAGATCGGCTGGCATAAGAGGGGAAGGGTTGTTGAGGATGTTACCCCCCTTTATCAGAGTGCTCATCACCTGGGCCGTGCCTCTGAGCAGTACTTGTGATTTAAGTGTCGAAGGTCCGACACCCCACAAGCCCACCTTTTGTTTCTGGGAAAGCTGCGCTAACTCTACATCTCCTCCCCATGCGCGGTATGCCGGGACCTGCAGCTGCATCCACCTTTTAAGGTGTATAGCTCTATAGTAGAGGTGCACATCTGGCAAATCGATGCCTCCCTGTCTCCTGTTGCGGACTAACGTGTTGTGGGATATCCTGGCTCCCTTGCCGCTCCACAAAAAGGTGCTGAATAGCCTACGGACCTTCACAAAGAACGGAAGCGGCAGGAACATAGGGATCATTTGCAATATGTATAAGAATTTTGGCACAACAAAAGCTTTTAAGAAGTTTTTACGCCCCATCCAAGAGACGTACGGGATGCGAAGGGATTGTAGTTGCTGTTGAGTATCTTTCACTAATGGGTCATAATTTAAGTGGTACAGCTGGCCCAGATCAGCCGGGATTTTAATTCCCAGATAAGAGAGGTGCGAAGACTGCCACTCAAAGGGAGTGGAAGATTTCAATGCTGCGATCACCGCCGGAGGTGCTGATATATTAATAGCCTCAGACTTAGTGTGGTTAACCTTGAAATTTGAGATTTGTCCATAGCGGTCAAACAGAGCAAGGAGATGCGGGAAGGCCTCGACAGGGTTTGAGACCATTACTAATAGGTCATCTGCATAAGCTGCGTTAATATATTCTGGAGAGCTCCTATTCAATTGCACGCCTTTAATCCCAGGATGTTCCCTTATGGCCTGGAGAAGAGTTTCCATGGCCAGGACATAAAGGGACGGCGACAATGGGCATCCCTGCCGTGTCCCATTCTTAATAAAGAAGGGAGGTGACAAGGTCCCATTAACTCTGATACGGGCACTGGGGTTTTCATAAAGGGTCATAATGGCCTTACGAAACTGGACAGGAATCCCAAATTTCTCCAGTGTCCTCTCTAGGAATCTCCAGCTCACCCTGTCGAAGGCCTTCTCCGCATCTATGCCCAGCAGGACAAGAGGGATCTGTTTGGCCTTGGCCAATTGGATCAGCGACAGTAGTCTACATGAGTTATGGTTGCCTTCTCTACCCGGGACAAAGCCCGACTGATCTGGGTGGATAAGTTTAGGAAGGAGGGGGCCTAATCTGTTCGCTAGGATTTTAGCCCAAATCTTAACATCGACATTGAGGAGGGAGATGGGGCGGTAACTACCGCATTGGCACGGGTCTTTGCCTCCTTTAGGTAAGATGGTTACAGTCGCCTCCAAAGATTGTCTATGTAGATGGGAGTCCGTCAACAGAGCGTTGCACCATAGGGTCAGATGGGGAGCCAGGATATCCACAAACTTCTTATAATATCCCACAGGGAAACCATCAGGGCCAGGACTTTTTCCCAGGGGCATGGAAGCTAGTACCTTTCTCACCTCATCTTCTGTAATAGGGGCCAGTAAAGAATCTTTATCTGAATCGGGGAGATAGGGCAGCTGCAGGTCTTTGAGGAAATCTTCTATGTCTGAGTCCCCGCCAGGGTCTCCCAGTCCATACAGGGCACTATAAAATTTTTGGAACTCAGAGGCAATTTCGGTGGTATTATGGACCATGCGCCCATCTGTCGTTTTAATGGCAGGTATAAATGAAGCTTCCTTCCGCTGTTTCACCAAGGAGGACATCAGTCTAGTTCCCTTGTCTCCATGGGCATAGAAGCGGAATTTAGCATATTGGTACGCCTTGGCATTACAGAGGTTGAGATGGTCCTTTAGTTCCTTCCTAAGTTGTACCAGTTCTTCTTGTGAGGATTGCACCCTGGACAGGGCCGGTGCAAGAATTTTTGCCGCCCTAGGCAAGATAAAAATTGACGCCCCCATCAGATGATCTGCCCTTACGGTACTGTAGCGGCGACACGAAGCGCACGGCGTCATAGTAATCAATGACGCTGTGCGCAGTGTATGCTATATGTGTATAACAAACATATTTCACATGAAAACTTACAGTTGCTTGGCCCTTGGGGATCTCGGACACCACTTCACACTTTGGCTGGGGGATCGGTGTAGAGGTATACTGTATACTGTGGGGATCGGCGGAGCTGATGATGTGTTTTATCCTAAAGAGAAAGATATCAGAATAAGGATTTGGAGAAGGATCAGAGGGATAGCAGAGCAGGGAGAGGCTGGTGCTGCTACTGGGGGGTCATAACATGGGGGAGTAATAAAGCCCACCATAATACCCCCTGTAGTAATAATTCTCCTTTTAATATACAGTGCAAAAAATACCCCCTTGTAATGCCCCAGCTCAGCTAATGTGCCCATAATGTACCAGTATGAAATACCCCTATATAGTGCCCCTAGTAAATGCCCCCATAGTGCTCCTCTCCCGCCTTCCTCCTAGTGCCCCCATAATATAATACACAGTATATAGGGTATATCCCAATTCTCCCCCTCCAACATGGCAACACAGCTCGGTATTATTATTAATATAAAGGCCCTCTCTGTGCTATTATTATAATAACGGCCCCCTCTGTATAAATAATAATAATACTAATACAGTGGGGGCTATTAAGATAAGAATAGTACAGAGGGGGCCATTATAATAACAATATACAGAGGCGGCCTTATAACAATAATAATAGCCCGCCTTATGTGCCAGTAGTGCCCCCTTATGTGCCAGTAGCCCCCTTATGTGCCAGCAAGCCCCCCTTATGCGCCAGTAGCCCCCCCCTTATGTGCCAGCAAGCCCCCCCCCTTATGTGCCAGTAGCTCCCCCCTTATGTGCCAGTAGTGCCCCCCCCCTTATGTGCCAGTAGCCCCTTTATGTGCCAGCAAGCCCCCTTTATGTGCCAGTAGCCCCCTTATGTGCCAGTAGCCCCCTTATGTGCCAGTAGCCCCCTTATGTGCCAGTAGCCCCCTTATGTGCCAGTAGTGCCCCTTATGTGCCAGTAGTCCCCCTTATGTGCCAGTAGCCCTTTATGTGCCAGCAAGCCCCTTTATGTGCCAGTAGCCCCCTTATGTGCCAGTAGCCCCTTATGTGCCAGCAAGCCCCTTATGTGCCAGTAGCCCCTTATGTGCCAGCAAGCCCCCTTATGTGCCAGTAGCCCCCTTATGCGCCAGTAGCCCCCTTATGTGCCAGTAGCCCCCTTATGTGCCAGTAGCCCCTTATGTGCCAGTAGTCCCCTTATGTGCCAGTAGCCCCTTTATGTGCCAGTAGCCCCTTTATGTGCCAGTAGCCCCCTTATGTGCCAGTAGCCCCTTTATGTGCCAGCAAGCCCTTTATGTGCCAGTAGCCCCTTATGTGCCAGTAGCCCCTTATGTGCCAGCAAGCCCCTTATGTGCCAGTAGCCCCTTATGTGCCAGCAAGCCCCTTATGTGCCAGCAAGCCCCTTATGTGCCAGCAAGCCCCTTATGTGCCAGCAAGCCCCTTATATACCAGTAGCCCCCCATGTACCAGTAGCCCCCTTATGTGCCAGTAGTCCCCCTTATGCGCCAGTAGCCCCCTTATGTGCCAGCAAGCCCCTTATGTGCCAGTAGTCCCCTTATGCTCCAGTAGCCCCCTTATGTGCCAGTGACCCCCACTTATGTGCCAGTAGCCCCTTATGTGCCAGTAGCCCCTTATGTGCCAGCAAGCCCCTTATATACCAGTAGCCCCCCATGTACCAGTAGCCCCCTTATGTGCCAGCAAGCCCCCTTATGTGCCAGCAAGCCCCCTTATGTGCCAGTAGTCCCCTTATGCTCCAGTAGCCCAGCCTATAGGCGCCAGTGACCCCCTTATGTGCCAGTAGCCCCCACATATGATTTGAGTAAAAAAAACACAAAAAAACAAAAAACACATACTTACCTCCTTGGCAGCGATGCGATGCAGGCCTCTTCCGGCCTGTGTCCCGCTGTACGGCTCAGGCGGCGCGATGACGTCATCGCGCCTCCTGAACTCGGCCTCTGATAGGCTGCCTGCCAGCACTAGGCCGGCAGCCTATCAGATGAACAGGGGAGGACGGGACACGCCTCCGGCCCGCCCTCCTCCTGCACGCTCCGCTGCCGCGACTCTGCTCTGGTGCCTGGGGGCGGGGAGACCGCACCGGGTGTCACCCCAGGGACTGGTGTCACCCGGTACGGTCCGCCCCCCCTCAGGCAGTGCAACATGATAGCGGGGCGGCGCGCCGGCCGCCCCGTTACCACATAAGTTTTTTTTTTTTTTTCAATCGCAGGGTTCCGGCGCCCCCTGCTAAATTGCGCCCTAGGCAATTGCCTAGGTCGCCTTACAGGTGGCGCCGGCCCTGGCCCTGGATCTCTTATGCACAGACTCCAATGCCGCAATCCGGGTCAGGAGTGATTGCAATGTATTCTGTCTGTCTCTTTTCATTCTACTTCCTAGCGCTATAAATTCCCCCCTTAGTACTGACTTATGTGATTCCCATATCGTGGGGACAGATACGTCTTCTGTGGTGTTTTCTGCAAAAAACCATCTCAACCTCTGGGCAACCGCAGTCCTATCTGCCTCCTTGTCCAGCAGAGTTTCATTGAGACGCCACTGTCTAGTAGGGCAAGGAAGGTTCCCTAAATGAAGGGAAGTGGATATCGGGGCGTGATCAGAAACCGTTATGGAGCCTATAGATGACGCTACTAAACGGCCCATATGACTGTCTGAGAGAAAGATGTAATCTAACCGTTTATACACTTTATGAGCCGATGAGAAAAATGTAAAATCTCGGTCGGACGGGTGTAACAGCCGCCAAGTATCTACTAAGTGGGCCCTAGAGAAGCACTTATTAATACGTCCCAGATCAGCCTGCGTCAACTGCGAGGAGCCATCAGGCAGCGCCGACGGACGGGTTTAGCGCCACATTGATATCACCACCCACCAGCCACACCCCCTCAGCAAAGGTGGATAACAGCGACAGTGTGGAGGATAACCATTTGAACTGACCTCTGTTCGGTGCGTAAAGGCTTACCAATGTTACCATCTCGCTTCCTATTTTGCCCTTGACGAAGACAAAGCGGCCTTCAGGATCTTGCTTCAGAGCTGAAAGTACAAAAGGAACATGTTTAGCAATAGCTATGCCCACTCCTCTAGAGGCTTTCTCATAGGTGCTCACATACCAGTGTCTAAAGTAGAAAGTAGGGAGGTTGGGCATGCGGGTAGTCTTAAAGTGAAGTTCCTGTAGGAAACAGATATCCGCATGGGAACTCCGCATAAGACAGAAAATCTGCGACCTCTTTTGGGGGGTGTTAAAACCTCTCACATTAAGAGAGGTGCACTTCAGTGCCATCCCCATGGGAAGTATATATTGATAGGCACAGGAACGCTTATCGGACAGACCAGGAGTATAAAGGGGGATGAAACTAAACACATAACTAGATATAGAACAATGCGAACGTGCGTGTAGCACCAGAGAAATGAACGGAACCCAGAAATCAGGTTCGGGGGGGGAGTGCCGGCATGTTGTGGCGACTAACTAGTTGTCGCGACAGCATAGCGAGTACTCCCTCCTGCAAAGCACCAGAACATAATTAAACCCAGTAAGATCTGGGTCTGTGGAAAGGCTCAAACATGTAAAACATACAAATAATGAAACATTCAGAGCTATAGTAGGCAGAATAAGTACTGTCCGCGCTAGGGGAGCAGTGCTCCGAGCAGCGCCTGTATGTATAAGGCTTAAGTGCAACATGAAGAACTGAGATACTAAACCGGGCGTTTGAGGACATGCATCCGGTCCTCACAGTTCTAGTAGCGTAAGGGAGCGTCCATTAGGCCAATAAACATATACGTGAAAGGCCCTAGTCCCGCGTCCCCTAACAGGATGGAGGAAAGTGTAGTGGACCCATCCGGTCTCCGGTCCCTCAGCGGTCCCTGGGTCGGGGAGTCGGTTTCTTCCTTGGCGGAACTTTGGACCAACAGGATACCTCCGGTAGGTCAGGCAGCGGGACCCCAAGATCAGCCGAAGGCAGCCAGGAAGGGATGTCCTGAGGTGTAGCGTTGAGCAAGTCCCAGGCCGCTGGCAGGTCACAAGGAGAGCATATTGTGCATCTCTTTCCCTCCGATGAGAAGGTGAGGCCAAAGGGGAACAGCCATTTGAACAGGATTCTCTTGGTTCTCAGCAGATCAGTGACAGGGCGGAGAGCCCTACGTTTGTTTAAAGTTGATGGCGCAAGGTCCTGGAAGAGGAGGATCTTAACCGTTTCAAAGCATATTTCTTTGCGGTCTCTGGCCGCTTTAAAAATGGCTGCGGTATCAATGTACCTTAAAAGTCCGCAAACGACGTCCCGCGGCTGCTCCCCCTCCTTAGGCTTAGGTCTTAGTGAGCGATGTACTCTCTCTATCACCACCTCAGAGGCGCGAGCCTCGCCCAAAAGCTCAGTGAAGATGGCATCCATGGCCGTTGGTAAATCCTCGTGGGGAACGGTCTCAGGGAGGCCTCTGAGGCGAACGTTCTTTCGCCTGCTCCTGTTTTCCTGATCTTCCAGGAGGAAGTAGGCAGAGTCCAGGGAGGATACATAGGCAGCATGGTTGTCTCCCAGCGCGCGTGCATACGTCAGGAGGGCAGACTGTGAGTTTTCAAGTGTTTCCACCCGATTGCCAATGTGCTTTAAGTCCCCCTTTATTTCTGTAAGGTCCTGGATCACAGGGGCTAATGCCGAGGACAGAGCCGAGGACAGGGTCTGCTGCAGAAAGTGTCGCGTTAGCGGCTCCGAGGCCTCTTGGTCAGCTCTAGTGTCTCTACCGGCGCGGGGGCTCTTGGGCCTGTCCTACTCTTGCGCGCCGTCCGCCATGTCCGGCGGCGCCATCTTGGGAGACTCTGCTGCCGTGACTGCCGGCCGGTTGTTCAGGTATTTCTCCATGTCGGAGGGGCTTCTTTCTGGTCTGGTGGGATCCACTGTGTCTTTAGCGACCCACCTGCCCACTTTGCCCATGCTGAGTTAAGTTGAGCCGCTTAATATACTGCTTTGCAGGATGATGAGGAGAGGAGCTCTCTCACATGCGTCCGGCTCAGTCGGCGGTCAAGCTCCGCCCCCTATAGTAGTTATATTCTTGTACATAGGAGCAGTATTATAGTAGTTATATTCTTGTACATAGGAGCAGTATTATAGTGGTTATATTCTTGTACATAGGGGCAGTATTATAGTAGTTATATTCTTGTATATAGGAGCAGCATTATATTAGTTATATTCTTGTACATAGGAGCAGTATTATAGCAGTTATATTCTTGTATATAGGAGCAGTATTATAGTAGTTTTATTCTTGTACATAGGAGCAGTATTATAGTAGTTATATTCTTGTACATAGGAGGCAGTATTATAGTAGTTATATTCATGTACATAGGAGCAGTATTATAGTAGTTGTATTCTTGTATATAGGAGCAGCATTATATTAGTTATATTCTTGTACATAGGAGCAGTATTATAGCAGTTATATTCTTGTATATAGGAGGCAGTATTATAGTAGTTATATTCTTGTACATAGGAACAGTATTATAGTAGCTATATTCTTGTACATAGGAGTAGTATTATAGTAGTTATATTCTTTGTCAATCATCTTTTTATTGAGCAAAAGAAAGTAATGCACGTACATCAGTGCAGCAATAAAGGGCTCTGCAGGCCCAAGTAGTGAAAGCAGTCAGGACGATAAAACAGAAGACATGGCATATCTGCAGTCCAGGAAGGAGTCCCATATAGAAGAGACTGTGCTGTGGTATTGTTCTCTCAGCGAGCCATGCAGTTACAGTCCTTGAAATACTGATAGTGCTTGAGGTAGTTACATAAACAATACAAACCAATTAACTAGTGAACAGAAAAGATATGCAAATCGAACTTGGTCTCTAGGTGACACATGCAGGGCTGGCTAGGTGTATGATTGCAGCATGCGCTAGTGGACAAGGTTAACTAGGCGTCGGTGACGAGGTGTCAGCAACGTCAGAGGCAGGAGTAGGTGTTCGTGACCTATATAATTTCCAAGGGGACCACAAGCTCACAAACTTGGCATGTGATCTGACTTCCCAACTGGCCAGCTCCTCTAGACGGTATAATTGATCCACTTTGTGCCACCAATGAAGCAGGGTGGGAGGGTCAGGACTGAGCCACCTTTGTGGAATAAGTAACCTTGCGGCCTGAATCAGATGAGTGGCCAGGTTTCCTTTGGAGGGGAAAAGGCCGTGGAGGGAAGCCAGAGAAGGACCAACTCAGGGGTCAATTTGATATCAGAGCTGGTGACATTGGAAATGGCCTTCGAGATCTCAGCCCAATATGGCTGAATTTTAGGGCAATACCAAAATATATGTGAAAGCGTTCCCTCTGCCTCCTTACACCTCCAACATTTATCATTAGCGCTAAGGCCACACAGGAAGAGTTGTTTGGGAGTTCTGTACCACTGGGTCAGGACTTTATACGAGTGTTCTTGTACTTTCACACAGCGCGAGAAACCATGTGAGTGTGAGTTCATGCGCAGAATGTCAGTTTCAGTAAATGACTTATTAAGTTCTGACTCCCACACTTTCAAGTATTGGGGCCTATCATTAGGCTTAGGAGCGTTTAGAGCTAAGTATATAGTAGTTATATTCTTGTACATAGGAGCAGTATTATAGTAGTTATATTCTTGTACATAGGAGGCAGTATTATAGTAGTTATATTCTTGTACATAGGAGCAGTATTATAGTAGTTATATTCTTGTACATAGGAGCAGTATTATAGTAGTTATATTCTTGTATATAGGAGCAGTATTATAGTAGTTATATTCTTGTATATAGGAGGCAGTATTAGAGTAGTTATATTCTTGTACATAGGAGCAGTATTATAGTAGTTATATTCTTGTACATAGGAGGCAGTATTATAGTAGTTATATTCTTGTACATAGGAGGCAGTATTATAGTAGTTATATTCTTGTACATAGGAGCAGTATTATAGTAGTTATATTCTTGTACATAGGAGAAGTATTATAATAGCTATATTCTTGTACATAAGAGGCAGTATTATAGTAGTTATATTCTTGTATATAAGAGCAGTATTATAGTAGTTATATTCTTGTACATAGGAGCAGTATTATAGTAGTTATATTCTTGTATATAAGAGCAGTATTATAGTAGTTATATTCTTGTACATAGGAGGCAGTATTATAGTAGTTATATTCTTGTATATAAGAGCAGTATTATAGTAGTTATATTCTTGTACATAGGAGGCAGTATTGTAGTAAATTCTCTTTGTTTGAGGACTTTCTCTTCCCAGGGTAAAGATAATCTTAAATCTGTGTTCTCTATTTGAGGACTAATGATATTCAGGAGGATTATTATACCGTTATAATATACTGTGTTAGGGTACTGTTATATCCCTCTTTGACTGTTCGGTTGCTTTAGTACAATTTACTGTCTCTGCCAGGCTGTGGGTTGTGGGAGTCTTTGTATCATGGAGTAATGTTTTTCTCATTATCTGCAGGTCTAATATATTTGCCGGTTTCAGGTGTTCAGCTTTTGACATCTCAGGATTAAATTACATTTATATTAGTTGCTGTATTGGGAGGATGAATTTGCAGTTTGGACTCTGACATCTATTAGGTAGTACATTTCTTCTCAGGAATGAGAGCCATTGTATTACTATTACTAAAACAACCCAGATAATTGCATTTCCAATGTACTAAATATATGAACGCTGCATATAGGCTCCTTAAAGGGCCAGTAACCCCAGCACTCATCAGTGAAAAGTTTAGTAGCTCATATTAAAAATACATAAGGGGACACATTTATCAAGCTCGCCTGTTTTTGGCCATAAAATTTATGGGTGTAATTTATTTATCTTTCTTTTATTAAAAGTCGCACAGCAGTTCATGAATTGGACTCGGTGTATCGCTATTAGTCTGACCTCTGGGGTTGTTTTTCAGTTAAACAGGTTCATATTCACCTAGACTGGTCTAATTTATTTCTGCATGAAAAAAGTTTGTGACTTTTAATGCACAAAAAGTCACACTTCACCACTGAAAACAGAAGAAGAACGGACCACCAGCCTTGGAATGGAGTAGAAATCAGACAGTTTTTGCGGCAAATTCAGGCACAGAAAAAAAGCGCACCTACATAAATAGATAGGAAAAAAGTCAGAAAACTTCTGAATTAGTGTAAAAAAAAATCGAAATAGGAGAACAAGGCGCAAAATCTTCCAAAACAGGTGTGATTTCAGTCGTAAAAGCGACAAAAAAATATGACTGTGTAAAACTGCATTTGTTAGACTAAAAACAGACGCAAACGCTAAATGTGCCCCAGGATTTAAGGGCAAAAACCTTGGTGGTCTAGGGTGTTAAAGGGGTTTATTTTAATATACTTGGTGTTCAAGGTTATCTTGGTGATCTGGAATAATAAAAGAAGCTACTGTAATTCGCCCCGGCTATCCAGTGGCTTGATTTCCTCTCAACGGTTCTTGAGGTACCAGGCAATTTTTTGGGGTTCTTTATGGTTGTTGCAGGGCAGGAAGAGAAAGTTGAAATATTAGGGCTCATGCACATGACTGTATGTGTTTTGCGGTCCACAAAACACCTGGCCACTAATAGGACATGTTATATTTTTTGTGCGGACAGGACATACGGAAACGGAATGCACACAGGGTAACTTCCGTTTTTTTTTGCGGACCCATTGAAATGAATGGTTCTGAAAAAATCATAACGGACACGGGAAGAAAATACGTTCGTGTGCATGAGCCTTAAGTGTCATGTTTTCATAAAAAAACTCTTTTAGCAAGTGTTAGGCCCCTTTCACACGGGCGAGTTTTCCGCGCGGGTGCAATGCGTGAGGAGGACGCATTGCACCCGCACTGAATCCGGACCCATTCATTTCTATGGGGCTGTGCACATGAGCGGTGATTTTCACGCATCACTTCTGCGTTGCGTGAAAATCGCAGCATGTTCTATATTCTGCGTTTTTCACGCAACGCAGGCCCCATAGAAGTGAATGGGGATGCGGGAAAATCGCAAGCATCCACAACCAAGTGCGGATGCGTTGCGATTTTCCCGCATTGCTGCTTAGCAACGGGACCCAATCTCTATTATTTCCCTTATAACATGGTTATAAGGGAAATAATAGCATTCTTAATAAAGAATGCATTGTTAAATGATGAGGAAGGGTTAAAAATAATAAAGTTAACTTACCTTAGCCACTTGATCGCGTAGTCGCGATCTGTCCTCTCTTTCCTGCAGCATCGATGATCTAAAGGACCTGTGATGACGTCACATCACATGGTCCAATCACCTGCTCCATCACTATGGTGATGGAGCATGTGATTGGTCCATGTGACCATGTGACATCATCCAAGGTCCTAATCACTATCCTCAGGCTGTGGATAGTGCTTAAGGACCTTGGATAATGTCACGTGGTCACATGGACCAATCACATGCTCCATCACCATAGTGATGGAGCAGGTGATTGGGCCATGTGATGCTGTGACATCATTACAGGTCCTTTACATCTTTCAAGCTAACGGAGAGGAGGCCGGGCTTCGCGATCAAATGGACCAGGTAAGTTATGATTAGTTTATTATTTTTAACCCATTCTGCACCGGGTTCAACATTAGGGAGATGGCCAAGGGTATTATTTTACATTATAACTATGTTATAATGTGAAATAATACCAGCGGAGTCAATTTCTGACCCAAACATGCACTTCTGTGAAGAAGTGCAGGTTCGGTCTGGGTACCAAAGTGCCGATTTTTCTCCCGCGCGTGCAAAACGCATGACAGCGCTTTGCACTCGCAGGGAAAAATCGCGGCAATTCCCGCAACGCACCCGCACTGTTTGACGGAGTGCACCCGCAACGCCCGTCTGAAAGAGGCCTTACTGCTGCTGCAGCATTTTTCATGAGGCAGGCTTTAGTTTCTTCACATACCACTGTTTTCCTTGAGCTTTTCTCTTAGGGTCCTTTCACACTTGCGTTCTGAGGATCCGGCAGGCACTTCCGTCCCGCCGGATCCGTCAGAACGCAAGTCGCCTGAAAGCATTAGAAGACTGATCAGGATCCTGATCAGTCTTTGAAATGCTTTCAGGTTACTATAGCAGCCAGGACGCTATTAAAGTCCTGGTTGCCATAGTAGTAGTGGGAGCGGGGAGCGGTATACTTACAGTCTGTGCGGCTACCGGGCGCTCCAAAATGACGTCAGAGCGCCCCATGCGCATGGATCACGTGATCCATGCGTGTAGGGCTCCCTGACGTCACTCTGGAGCGCCCCGGGAGCCGCACGGATGGTAAGTTTACTGCTCCCCCGCTCCCCACTACACTGTGCCATGGCAACCAGGACTTTAGCGTCCTGGCTGCCATGGTAACCATTGAGAAACGATGCGCCGAGATGCGCCGAAACGATGTTTAGCTTAAGGCTGGATCCGGATTAATGCCTTTCAATGGGCATTAATTCCGGATCCGGCCTTGCAGCAAGTGTTCCGGATTTTTGGACGGAACAAAAAGCGCAGCATGCTGTGGTATTTGCTACGTCCAAAAAACATTCCGGTTCTGAACTGAAGACATCCTGATGCATCCTGAACGGATTTCTCTCCATTCAGAATGCATGGGGATGATCCTGATCAGGATTTTTCCGGCATAGAGCGCGAGGACGGAACTCTATGCTGGAAAAGAAAACGCCAGTGTGAAAGGACCCTTAGTTACACCATACCTCCCAACTTTTTGGACGGTCAAAGAGGACACTTATGGTTCACTCATGTGAAAGATCCATTTTTCCTGCATTTATCTATGCACTTCAACAGCGAAATGGTGCAAAATAATCTACAATGAATAAAAATGATATACAAGACAGGCTCAATTATACAGAGAAGAACCAGAAAAACACTTCCTGGATCAATACTGTGAATGTGATAATGAAAATCTATACCTCAGATCAAAATAAGGGGCATTTAAGGAGCAAAGAGGGACAGGGGGACTTGGGTCAAAAAGACGAACTGTCCTGCCAAAAAGGGACACTTGGGAGGTCTGGTTACAGCTGTTTTGAACATTATGCATTATGAGAATCTTCTCAAGATGGCTCCTCTGCCCGTTCTGGAGGCCAAAACTGCTTTCCCTCACTTCCCATACACACTTGCTGTAGCCAGCAGCTTCATGCCAGCCAATCAGATTGGATTACTGAGAGACACGCCTCCTCACTCTGAAGCCTGATACTATAGACCACAGTCATGCAGCGTGGAGGACCTCCCCTCTGTCTTCTGTTTACACTGAGCTGGAGACAGAAAAGACGTAGCAACACTGTTTTAAGGGACCAATTGAAAGGAATAGAGGACATTAATAAAAGTTGTTATTAAGAGGTCATTACAGATCTTCTGACAATCATTGACAGATTAACTTAGGTATACAAAAATACTTTAAACATGGTCAGCCCATTGTGCTCAGCTTTTATCTAAAGCAGCAGGGACAAACCTGGACCCCAAACTACCTTAGATCATCAAGGATATGTCTGTTAATCCCTTAACTATTCATAGACCTGTAAGGTTAAACATGTATGAGTCACTCAACCACCCTAAGGCACCATGGATATTATTATCAACATCTTAGCCACAGCAAAATATTCAGTCACAACTGCTAGTATAGAGAGGATCAGCCACAATGAGTGGTGGTTAGCTAGCAAGTGGAGGTGACACTTGCAAATTTGTGTATCACCCTAGAGACCTAAATAGAGGTCAGAGCAGACACCTGCAGCAGAAGGAAGCACTGATCAGCAACAGCCACCCATAGCAATCCTAACCCTTGCACTCTCAAGTGTTCAGAGAACCTGTGATAAGTTGGGTCAAGAGGAATAGACCCACCAGCTTGCTGCAGTAAGAATTGCCTGTATAGAGAGCTGTATACTGGACTGCATAAACTATAGACAGTCAGAATTTGCTGAGAGCTGTGGCTAAGAGACTGCTACACCTGGGGACTGTGAGTGTGTATGTGCGTTGCATGAAGAAGATCTATGGTCATGAATAGAAGCCTAGACCTAAGCCAAGCAGCAAAGCCATGCTAATTATTGTCATGTTTTTGCTAAGGCCTCTTTCACCTTTGCGTTGTGAAGATCCGGCGTGCACTTCCATCGCCGGAATGCACGCCGATCCGGCACTAACGTAAGTGAACTGAAAGCATTTGAAGACTGATCAGTCTTCAAAATGCTTCAGTGTTACTATGGCAGCCAGGACGCTACTAGCGTCCTGGTTGCCATAGTACAGTAGGAGCGGGGAGCGGCATATGCAGTCCGTGCGGCTCCGGGCGCTCCAGAATGACGTGAGAGCGCCCCGCACATGGATCACGTGATCCATGCGATCACGTGATCTATGCACTGGGCCGCCCTGACGTCATCCTGGAGCGCCTCGGGAGCCGCACGGAATGTAAGTATGACGCGTTTTATTCTCTGTACATAGGAGCAGTATTATAGTAGTTATATTCTTGTACATAGGAGGCAGTATTATAGTAGTTATATTCATGTACATAGGAGCAGTATTATAGTAGTTGTATTCTTGTATATAGGAGCAGCATTATATTAGTTATATTCTTGTACATAGGAGCAGTATTATAGCAGTTATATTCTTGTATATAGGAGGCAGTATTATAGTAGTTATATTCTTGTACATAGGAACAGTATTATAGTAGCTATATTCTTGTACATAGGAGTAGTATTATAGTAGTTATATTCTTTGTCAATCATCTTTTTATTGAGCAAAAAGAAAGTAATGCACGTACATCAGTGCAGCAATAAAGGGCTCGCAGGCCCAAGTAGTGAAAGCAGTCAGGACGATAAAACAGAAGACATGGCATATCTGCAGTCCAGGAAGGAGTCCCATATAGAAGAGACTGTGCTGTGGTATTGTTCTCTCAGCGAGCCATGCAGTTACAGTCCTTGAAATACTGATAGTGCTTGAGGTAGTTACATAAACAATACAAACCAATTAACTAGTGAACAGAAAAGATATGCAAATCGAACTTGGTCTCTAGGGTGCACATGCAGGGCTGGCTAGGTGTATGATTGCAGCATGCGCTAGTGACAAGGTTAACTAGGCGTCGGTGACGAGGTGTCAGCAACGCCAGAGGCAGGAGTAGGTGTTCGTGACCTATATAATTTCCAAGGGGACCACAAGCTCACAAACTTGGCATGTGATCTGACTTCCCAACTGGCCAGCTCCTCTAGACGGTATAATTGATCCACTTTGTGCCACCAATGAAGCAGGGTGGGAGGGTCAGTGACTGAGCCACCTTTGTGGGAATAAGTAACCTTGCGGCCTGAATCAGATGAGTGGCCAGGTTTCCTTTGGAGGGGAAAAGGCCGTGGAGGGAAGCCAGAGAAGGACCAACTCAGGGGTCAATTTGATATCAGAGCTGGTGACATTGGAAATGGCCTTCGAGATCTCAGCCCAATATGGCTGGAATTTTAGGGCAATACCAAAATATATGTGAAAGCGTTCCCTCTGCCTCCTTACACCTCCAACATTTATCATTAGCGCTAAGGCCACACAGGAAGAGTTGTTTGGGAGTTCTGTACCACTGGGTCAGGACTTTATACGAGTGTTCTTGTACTTTCACACAGCGCGAGAAACCATGTGAGTGTGAGTTCATGCGCAGAATGTCAGTTTCAGTAAATGACTTATTAAGTTCTGACTCCCACACTTTCAAGTATTGGGGCCTATCATTAGGCTTAGGAGCGTTTAGAGCTAAGTATATAGTAGTTATATTCTTGTACATAGGAGCAGTATTATAGTAGTTATATTCTTGTACATAGGAGGCAGTATTATAGTAGTTATATTCCTTGTACATAGGAGCAGTATTATAGTAGTTATATTCTTGTACATAGGAGCAGTATTATAGTAGTTATATTCTTGTATATAGGAGCAGTATTATAGTAGTTATATTCTTGTATATAGGAGGCAGTATTAGAGTAGTTATATTCTTGTACATAGGAGCAGTATTATAGTAGTTATATTCTTGTACATAGGAGGCAGTATTATAGTAGTTATATTCTTGTACATAGGAGGCAGTATTATAGTAGTTATATTCTTGTACATAGGAGCAGTATTATAGTAAGTTATATTCTTGTACATAGGAGAAGTATTATAATAGCTATATTCTTGTACATAGGAGGCAGTATTATAGTAGTTATATTCTTGTATATAAGAGCAGTATTATAGTAGTTATATTCTTGTACATAGGAGCAGTATTATAGTAGTTATATTCTTGTATATAAGAGCAGTATTATAGTAGTTATATTCTTGTACATAGGAGGCAGTATTATAGTAGTTATATTCTTGTATATAAGAGCAGTATTATAGTAGTTATATTCTTGTACATAGGAGGCAGTATTGTAGTAAATTCTCTTTGTTTGAGGACTTTCTCTTCCCAGGGTAAAGATAATCTTAAATCTGTGTTCTCTATTTGAGGACTAATGATATTCAGGAGGATTATTATACCGTTATAATATACTGTGTTAGGGTACTGTTATATCCCTCTTTGACTGTTCGGTTGCTTTAGTACAATTTACTGTCTCTGCCAGGCTGTGGGTTGTGGGAGTCTTTGTATCATGGAGTAATGTTTTTCTCATTATCTGCAGGTCTAATATATTTGCCGGTTTCAGGTGTTCAGCTTTTGACATCTCAGGATTAAATTACATTTATATTAGTTGCTGTATTGGGAGGATGAATTTGCAGTTTGGACTCTGACATCTATTAGGTAGTACATTTCTTCTCAGGAATGAGAGCCATTGTATTACTATTACTAAAACAACCCAGATAATTGCATTTCCAATGTACTAAATATATGAACGCTGCATATAGGCTCCTTAAAGGGCCAGTAACCCCAGCACTCATCAGTGAAAAGTTTAGTAGCTCATATTAAAAATACATAGGGATCACATTTATCAAGCTCGCCTGTTTTTGGCCATAAAATTTATGGGTGTAATTTATTTATCTTTCTTTATTAAAAGTCGCACAGCAGTTCATGAATTGGACTCGGTGTATCGCTATTAGTCTGACTCTGGTGGTTGTTTTTCAGTTAAACAGGTTCATATTCACCTAGACTGGTCTAATTTATTTCTGCATGAAAAAGTTTGTGACTTTTAATGCACAAAAAGTCACACTTCACCACTGAAAACAGAAGAAGAACGGACCACCAGCCTTGGAATGGAGTAGAAATCAGACAGTTTTTGCGGCAAATTCAGGCACAGAAAAAAAGCGCACCTACATAAATAGATAGGAAAAAAGTCAGAAAACTTCTGAATTAGTGTAAAAAAAATCGAAATAGGAGAACAAGGCGCAAAATCTTCCAAAACAGGTGTAATTTCAGTCGTAAAAGCGACAAAAAAATATGACTGTGTAAAACTGCATTTGTTAGACTAAAAACAGACGCAAACGCTTTAGTAAATGTGCCCCAGGATTTAAGGGCAAAAACCTTGGTGGTCTAGGGTGTTAAAGGGGTTTATTTTAATATACTTGGTGTTCAAGGTTATCTTGGTGATCTGGAATAATAAAAGAAGCTACTGTAATTCGCCCCGGCTATCCAGTGGCTTGATTTCCTCTCAACGGTTCTTGAGGTACCAGGCAATTTTTTGGGGTTCTTTATGGTTGTTGCAGGGCAGGAAGAGAAAGTTGAAATATTAGGGCTCATGCACATGACTGTATGTGTTTTGCGGTCCACAAAACACCTGGCCACTAATAGGACATGTTATATTTTTTGTGCGGACAGGACATACGGAAACGGAATGCACACGGGGTAACTTCCGTTTTTTTTTGCGGACCCATTGAAATGAATGGTTCTGAAAAAATCATAACGGACACGGGAAGAAAATACGTTCGTGTGCATGAGCCTTAAGTGTCATGTTTTCATAAAAAAAACTCTTTTAGCAAGTGTTAGGCCCCTTTCACACAGGCGAGTTTTCAGCGTGGTGCAATGCGTGAGGAGGACGCATTGCACCGCACTGAATCCGGACCCATTCATTTCTATGGGGCTGTGCACATGAGCGGTGATTTTCACGCATCACTTCTGCGTTGCGTGAAAATCGCAGCATGTTCTATATTCTGCGTTTTTCACGCAGCGCAGGCCCCATAGAAGTGAATGGGGATGCGGGAAAATCGCAAGCATCCGCAACCAAGTGCGGATGCGTTGCGATTTTCCCGCATTGTTGCTAGCAGCGGGACCCAATCTCTATTATTTCCCTTATAACATGGTTATAAGGAAATAATAGCATTCTTAATAAAGAATGCATTGTTAAATGATGAGGAAGGGTTAAAAATAATAAAAGTTAACTTACCTTAGCCACTTGATCGCGTAGTCGCGATCTGTCCTCTCTTTCCTGCAGCATCGATGATCTAAAGGACCTGTGATGACGTCACATCACATGGTCCAATCACCTGCTCCATCACTATGGTGATGGAGCATGTGATTGGTCCATGTGACCATGTGACATCATCCAAGGTCCTAATCACTATCCTCAGGCTGTGGATAGTGCTTAGGACCTTGGATAATGTCACGTGGTCACATGGACCAATCACATGCTCCATCACCATAGTGATGGAGCAGGTGATTGGGCCATGTGATGCTGTGACATCATTACAGGTCCTTTACATCTTTCAAGCTAACGGAGAGGAGGCCGGGCTTCGCGATCAAATGGACCAGGTAAGTTATGATTAGTTTATTATTTTAACCCATTCTGCACCGGGTTCAACATTAGGAGATGGCTAAGGGTATTATTTTACATTATAACTATGTTATAATGTGAAATAATACCAGCGGGACAATTTCTGACCCAAACATGCACTTCTGTGAAGAAGTGCAGGTTCGGTCTGGGTACCAAAAGTGCCGATTTTCTCCCCGCGTGCAAAACGCATGACAGCGCTTGCACTCGCAGGGAAAAATCGCGGCAATTCCCGCAACGCACCCGCACTGTTTGACGGAGTGCACCCGCAACGCCCGTCTGAAAGAGGCCTTACTGCTGCTGCAGCATTTTTCATGAGGCAGGCTTTAGTTTCTTCACATACCACTGTTTTCCTTGAGCTTTTCTCTTAGGGTCCTTTCACACTTGCGTTCTGAGGATCCGGCAGGCACTTCCGTCCCGCCGGATCCGTCAGAACGCAGTCGCCTGAAAGCATTAGAAGACTGATCAGGATCCTGATCAGTCTTCGAAATGCTTTCAGGTTACTATGGCAGCCAGGACGCTATTAAAGTCCTGGTTGCCATAGTAGTAGTGGGAGCGGGGAGCGGTATACTTACAGTCTGTGCGGCTACCGGGCGCTCCAAAATGACGTCAGAGCGCCCCATGCGCATGGATCACGTGATCCATGCGTGTAGGGCTCCCTGACGTCACTCTGGAGCGCCCGGGAGCCGCACGGATGGTAAGTTTACTGCTCCCCGCTCCCCACTACACTAGCCATGGCAACCAGGACTTTAGCGTCCTGGCTGCCATGGTAACCATTGAGAAACGATGCGCCGAGATGCGCCGAAACGATGTTTAGCTTAAGGCTGGATCCGGATTAATGCCTTTCAATGGGCATTAATTCCGGATCCGGCCTTGCAGCAAGTGTTCCGGATTTTTGGACGGAACAAAAAGCGCAGCATGCTGTGGTATTTGCTACGTCCAAAAAACATTCCGGTTCTGAACTGAAGACATCCTGATGCATCCTGAACGGATTTCTCTCCATTCAGAATGCATGGGGATGATCCTGATCAGGATTTTTCCGGCATAGAGCGCCGAGGACGGAACTCTATGCTGGAAAAGAAAAACGCCAGTGTGAAAGGACCCTTAGTTACACCATACCTCCCAACTTTTTGGACGGTCAAAGAGGGACACTTATGGTTCACTGTGTGAAAGATCCATTTTTCCTGCATTTATCTATGCACTTCAACAGCGAAATGGTGCAAAAATAATCTACAATGAATAAAAATGATATACAAGACAGGCTCAATTATACAGAGAAGAACCAGAAAAACACTTCCTGGATCAATACTGTGAATGTGATAATGAAAATCTATACCTCAGATCAAAATAAGGGGCATTTAAGGAGCAAAGAGGGACAGGGGGACTTGGGTCAAAAAGACGAACTGTCCTGCCAAAAAAGGGACACTTGGGAGGTCTGGTTACAGCTGTTTTGAACATTATGCATTATGAGAATCTTCTCAAGATGGCTCCTCTGCCCGTTCTGAGGCCAAAACTGCTTTCCCTCACTTCCAATACACACTTGCTGTAGCCAGCAGCTTCATGCCAGCCAATCAGATTGGATTACTGAGAGACACGCCTCCTCACTCTGAAGCCTGATACTATAGACCACAGTCATGCAGCGTGGAGGACCTCCCCTCTGTCTTCTGTTTACACTGAGCTGGAGACAGAAAAGACGTAGCAACACTGTTTTAAGGGACCAATTGAAAGGAATAGAGGACATTAATAAAAGTTGTTATTAAGAGGTCATTACAGATCTTCTGACAATCATTGACAGATTAACTTAGGTATACAAAATACTTTAAACATGGTCAGCCCATTGTGCTCAGCTTTTTATCTAAAGCAGCAGGGACAAACCTGGACCCCAAACTACCTTAGATCATCAAGGATATGTCTGTTAATCCCTTAACTATTCATAGACCTGTAAGGTTAAACATGTATGAGTCACTCAACCACCCTAAGGCACCATGGATATTATTATCAACATCTTAGCCACAGCAAAATATTCAGTCACAACTGCTAGTATAGAGAGGATCAGCCACAATGAGTGGTGGTTAGCTAGCAAGTGGAGGTGACACTTGCAAATTTGTGTATCACCCTAGAGACCTAAATAGAGGTCAGAGCAGACACCTGCAGCAGAAGGAAGCACTGATCAGCAACAGCCACCCATAGCAATCCCTAACCCTTGCACTCTCAAGTGTTCAGAGAACCTGTGATAAGTTGGGTCAAGAGGAATAGACCCACCAGCTTGCTGCAGTAAGAATTGCCTGTATAGAGAGCTGTATACTGGACTGCATAAACTATAGACAGTCAGAATTTGCTGAGAGCTGTGGCTAAGAGACTGCTACACCTGGGGACTGTGAGTGTGTATGTGCGTTGCATGAAGAAGATCTATGGTCATGAATAGAAGCCTAGACCTAAGCCAAGCAGCAAAGCCATGCTAATTATTGTCATGTTTTTGCTAAGGCCTCTTTCACCTTTGCGTTGTGAAGATCCGGCGTGCACTTCCATCGCCGGAATGCACGCCGGATCCGGCACAACGCAAGTGAACTGAAAGCATTTGAAGACTGATCAGTCTTCAAAATGCTTTCAGTGTTACTATGGCAGCCAGGACGCTACTAGCGTCCTGGTTGCCATAGTAGCAGTGGGGAGCGGGGGAGCGGCATACTTACAGTCCGTGCGGCTCCCGGGGCGCTCCAGAATGACGTGAGAGCGCCCCGCGCACATGGATCACGTGATCCATGCGATCACGTGATCTATGCACTGGGCCGCCCTGACGTCATCCTGGAGCGCCTCGGAGCCGCACGGAATGTAAGTATGACGCTCCCCGCTCCCCTACTCTTACTATGGCAACCAGGACTTTAGCGTCCTGGCTGCCATAGTAACCATTGACAAAAAGCTAAACGTCGGATCCGGCGATGCGCGGAAACGATGTTTAGCTAAAGGCCGGATCCGGACTAATGCCCTTCAATGGGCATTAATTCCGGATCCGGCGTTGCGACATGTCTTCCGGATTTTTGGACGGAGACAAATCCGCAGCATGCTGCGCTTTTGTCAACGTCCAAAAAACGTTGACATACTGAACTGATGCATCCTGATGCATCCTGAACAGATTTCTCTCCATTCAGGATGCATGGGGGTAATCCTGATCAGTAGCTTTCCGTCCTAGAGCCCTGAGAACAGAACTCTAGGACGGAAAGCTAAAACGCTGATGTGAAAGAGGCCTAACTGATTGAAACCAGATTGTTAATGCAGCTTTGGTTGTTACTTGTGTATACATTTTACTGTAACCCAAGTACAACATATCAGGAAAGTTCGCGGCTATATAACTTTCCCATTTCTTGTCATATACTATTATTACTGATTTAATGTCAGGTTCATCTGAGTGATGCGTCGCGTTATTTGATAGTGACCTTTTAGAAAGTCTTGGGGCTGCGATATCTCAGAGGCAATATTCCACTGTCAGCTGAAGATGGAAATGTCAGCGCTCAGTTACCAACACACAAAAGAAAATCCCCGTCTACGTAATGGAAACGTCCTCAGACTTGTAAATATAAGACCAGGGCTCCAGAGGGACAGAACATTGCCCACTAGTCACTGTAAAATCGGGAGGAAAGGGGATTTTCATGGTCCATTTTTGTGACATTTTTGTACACCGATCAGCCACAACATTAAAAACCACCTGCCTAATATTGTGTAGGTCCACACATAATTTCCGAATTTGCCAGCATTGTCCTGAATTTTCAGAAAAAATCCTGTCACTTCTCGAGCAAAAAATAGGCATTTTGGGGCAGGACCTAAAAGCCCCAAATTTACCAACACTAACATTGGTAATTATGACTCTGTGCCACCAGAATATGTCTGACCCATTGAGGCCAGGACTCTAGAAAACCTCTGAGGTGTCCTGTGGTACAGTATCTGGCAGCAGGTCCCGTAAGCTGCTTGGTGAGGCCTCTGTGCATCAAACTTTCTTCCCAGCACATTCTACAGGTGATGATCAGGTTGATATCTGGGGATCTGGAGACTTCACCACCTTGATCTCTTTATCATGTTCCGGGGCAGTTTATGAAATGTGGCTGGGCATTAGTGATGAGCGGCAGGTGCCATATTCGATTTCGACGAAATTCGCGAATATTCGAATGAATATTCGTTTCATATTCGTCGAAATCGAATATTCGTCATTTTTTCTAGTTATCGCGATTAACATGCGATTTAAATAATCGCATATTGCGATTTGTACTTAAGGCTACTTTCCTATTGGTTTCATATCTAGAATTAGCGAGGATGACGAATATGACGAATGTATTCGTCTATTCCTCAAAACGAAGATAACGAAGTATTCTACATCTTCGTTTAGCTACCTATTCGTCAACTCGCTAATTCTAGCAATCAAACAGGAAGGTTGACTATAGAGACAGCTGTGTTAAATTCGCTATGCGATTTTTTTTTAATAAATAGAATACTTATAATAATTTTATCAAGCAATATAATTATTGTATTAAAAAAAAAATCGCATAGCGAATTTAACACAGCTGTCTGGTAAGTCAACCTTCCTATTTGATTGCTAGAATTAGCGTAAGTTGACGAATAGGTAGCTAAAACGAAGATGTAGAATACTCGCTATCTTTGTTTTGAGGAATATGACGAATACATTCGTCATATTCGCTATTCGCTAATTCTACCAAGCCAACCATAACTTCTGTGCTCATGGAGCGTCCCCATCACCATGGGAACGTCTCCATATACTAAAATGTACTGTCGGATTTGAGGAATTACGTTGAAATCGCAATGCGATTAATTCAAGTTATATTAATCGCATTGCGATTTCAACTTAGAGCTGGGTTTATAATGGGTCAGCTTGCTAGAATTAACGAGTTAACGAATATGGAATATAGCAGCAGTGCTAAGTCGTAATCGCAATGCGATTAATTTAACTTAAAGTATTCGCATTGCGATTTCAACTTAGCACTGCTAGTGCCACTGCTATATTCCATATTCGTTATTCTAGCCTATGTAAGATAGCAGTGCTAAGTTGTAATCGCAATGCGATTAATATAACTTGAATTAATCGCATTGCGATTTCAACGTAATTCCTCAAATCCGACAGTAAATTTTAGTATATGGAGATTCTCCCATGGATGGGGACGCTCCACATGAGCACGGAAGTCGGCAGAAGCGGCAACGGGCACTGACTAGAGCAGCCAGGAAGCCAGGAATCCTCAGGACAGGTAAGAACTACTTTTGGGAAGTAGGAAAGAAAAAAATATAACTAAAAAAAAAAAAAAAAAAAAAACGAATATTCGAAATAGCGAATTTATAGCGCTATATTCGAAATATTCGCGAATTAGCGAAGTGCCGATATTCGCTAAAAAAATTCGCTTTTCGAATATTCGCGCTCAACACTACTGGGCATTATCCTTCTGAAAGAGACACCTCCAATAGGGGGCACCACTGCCAGGAAGGGGGTACTTTTCTGCACAAGGGTTAGGTACAGTAGGTGGTATGAGTCACATGCACATGATTCCAGGACCCAAGGTTTCCCAGCAGAACATTGCCAGAGCTTCACACTGCCTCCGCCAACTTGTCTTCTTCTAATAGTGCACCTGGTGCCTTCTCTTCCCCGGGTAAGTGACACACACACGTGGCCGTCCACATGATGTAACCTGATTCATCAGAACAGGCTGCCTCCTTCCTATATTGCACCTGGTGCCTTCTCTACCCCAGGTAAGTGATGCCTACGCACCCAAACATCTACATTATGTAACATGATTCATGACACCAGTCTGTCTTCTTCCCATAGTGCACCTGGTGCCATCTCTTTCCCAGGTAAGTGACACACACGGACCCGTCCGTCCTCACGATGTAACTTGATTCCTCAGACCAGGCCGTCTTCTTCCATTGCTCCAGTTCTGATGCTCACGTGCCCATTGTAGATACTTTTTGGCAGTGGACAGGGGCCAGCATGGGCACTTTGACTGATTTGCAGCTACGCAGTCCCATACACAGTGAGCTGTGTTGTCCTGTGTGTCCTGACAACCTTTCTATCATCGCCAGCAGGAACATTGTCAGCATTTCCAGTACCTCCTCTGTAAGATTGGACCAGACTGTCTAGTCTACAGGAACCGAGGTGCGTATTATTGCACGTATTTCCTTTAACATACACTGTCTGTCCAAAAAATAAGTCGCCACCTGGATTTAACTAAGCAAATAGGTACGAGCCTCCTATTGGATAATTACTGCATGGGCGATTATCTTTCAGCTGGCACCAAGTTATTTAACCCCAGCTGGTGCAATGAGTTGCTTCTCATTTCTTAAAAAACCATGTCGAAAGACACATCTCGTGGTCGTGGAAAAGATGTTAGTCTGTTTGAGAAGCGTCAAATCATTGGCGTGCATCAAGCAGAGAAAACATCTAAGGAGATTGCAGAAACTTCTAAAATTGGGTTAAGAACTGTCCAACCCATTATTAAAAACTGGAAGGATAGTGGGGACCCATCGTATTCGAGGAAGAAACGTGGCCGGAAAAAAATCCTGAATGATGGTGATTGGCGATCACTTAAACGTTTGGTAAAATAAAATCGAAGAAAAAAACACAGTAGAATTCAGGGCTATGTTTATTAGTGAAAGTAAGAGCATTTCCACACGCACAATGCGAAGGGAACTCAAGGGCTGAACAGCTGTGTAGCTGTAAGTAAACCACTAATCAGTGAGACAAACCAGAAAAAAAGGCTTCAATTTGCTAGGGAGCATAAAGATTGGACTCTGGAGCAATGGAAGAAGGTCGTGTGGTCTGATGAGTCCAGATTTACCCTGTTCCAAAGTGATGGGCGCATCAGGGTAAGAAGAGAGGCAGATGAAGTGATGCCCCCATCATGTCTGGTGCCTCCTGTACAAGCCTGTGGGGGCAGTGCTAGGATCTGGGGTTGCTGCAGTTGATCAGGTCTAGGTTCAGCAACAGTATGTGCTCCAAGAATGAGGTCAGCCGACTACCTTAACATACTGAATGACCAGGTTGTTCCATCAATGGATTTATTCTTCCCTGATGGCACGGGCATATTCCAAGATGACAATGCCAGGATTCATCGGGCTCAAATTGTGAAAGAGTGGTTCAGGGAGCATGAGACATCACACATGGATTGGCCACCACAGACCTTAACCCCATTGAGAATCTTTGGGATGTCCTGGAGAAGGCTTTGCGCAGCGGTCAGACTCTACCATCATCAATGCAAGATTTTGGTGAAAAATTAGTGCAACACTGGATGAAAATAAATCTTGTCCCGCAAGGTGGTGACTGGAGGACTCCGGTCCGGCCACCACCAAGCCGGCAATGCCACTGCGAATTCGTGCCATAATCAAAGCTAAAGGTGTCCAACGAAATATGACTTTTTTCTTTGAATATATGGATAGATTTGGCGCTCAGATTTCCAGAGACAATACAGACCAACATTTCTTTCCTCTATTTATTAGTTAAAAAAAGTAATAAAAAGTAATTCATAACCCACAAACACATATGAAAAAAACAATAGAACCAAATATGGCCTTGAAGGGCGTAATAGAACATCCACCTTCAATAATATATTTCATATAAAAGCTCTTCACCATTATTAATTCACTGTAAAAAAAATCATATTAATTAAAAATTATTTGCAGCCGGAAAAAAATGAGTTTATCTGTGCTCAAATGTAGCCGTCCTCCATATGTATGTGGCTCAATTAATAAATTTTCATGTACTCATCCAATAAGGACTTGATGTGCATAGAGTATCCAATTGGTAATTAGTCCATACCCAAATGGAATATCCGGCTCATATACAATCTATATATCAATGTAAAGGACCATGCATCCATTAACACGTCATAACTTATGTGCAGAGATTCCAATATACACTCGCTCTGTATGTTGATAGCATAGTGTTACAGTTCTCGGTGGCGTCCCACGTACTTAGGAACAATAATATTATCTTTACACCATCCGGTCAGACAATGTATCTCGTGCCTCCTGTAGCCTTGGCGTCCCTTGTGTCTGTGCCCCGCCTTCTCTCAAGCAGGTAGGGGCGGGACTGCCTGACTGAGTAGACTTTACTTACACTCGCCGGCCAAGTGTATCAGGACTGCTCGTAGGATTTCTATATTTCTCCAGACGGTGGTACAGTATGATGGTAGTCTCAATGCGTACACATTCTTAACGGTGTCACGTAATCCGGATCCCTCCCAGACGCGTTTCGAAGTCTTGGGAATTGCTGACTTCTTCTTCAGTGGTGACCCGACATCCACTGTGACACCTTTTTATAGTCCACCTCTTAATTGGGTTGAGACAGATCGAAACCTTGGACTGGATCGAAAATCCAATTATATATTTCAAATTGGTATTTACTCTTTAAGTCATTGCACAATCATACATAAATGATCACATAGTAATACATAAGCTATGTCAAATGTATCTAGAACCATGTGAATCATAGAGAATCAACCTTTTCATTTCCAGAATCGACATATGCGATTCTGATGCGATTTTAGTGCGATTTTTTTCTTACCATTGCGTTTTTTCTTTCTATACTGCTAAAATAATTAATCTTATATATGGTACAGAGGATTTTTACATTATATGACTAAAATTAAGTAAAACATAACGAAAGCATTGTTTCTAGGCTAGTTTACATAGAGAAAGTTGTCTATTTTATATTTTCCTGTGAATATATACCTCATGTTCTTTGTGTTTCTTGTATTATTATACCAATAAAATGTGATATACATTATATAGAAATAGTAACAAGATGATGTAGTAAATCTCTTGGGGGTTAATAAATTTTATAATAACCCATAAGATATATGTGTTACTTCCTTGTGGGATATGGATGAAGATATAGAAGTTGCTCAAATTATGCTTTCGTTATGCTTTACTTACTTTTAGTCATATAATGTAAAAATCCTCTATACCATATATAAGAAGTTGAAATCGCAATGTGATTAATATAACTTGATTTAATCTCATTGCGATTTCAACTTCGAGCTGGGTTTCTAATGGGTCAGCTTGCTAGAATTAACGAAGTTAATATGAGAATATAGAATATAGCAGTTCAAAGTTGAAATCGCAATGTGATTAATATAACTTGAAGTAATTGCATTGCGATTTCAACTTAGAGCTGGTTTACTATGGTTGGCTTGGTAGAACTAGCGAAGATTACGAATGTATTCGTCATATTCCTCCAAACGAAGATAACGAAATATTCTCCATCTTCGTTTTAGCTCCATATTCGTCAACTTCGCTAATTCTAGCAATAAAATAGTAAAGTTGACTACAGAGACAGCTGTGTTTAATTCGCTATGTGATTATATTACTTTGCTTTTTTTTAAAAATAAATAGAATAATTATAACAATTATTAAGAATTATAATTATTCTATTTATTTAAAAAAAAAGCTAAGTAATATTATCGCATAGCGGATTAAACACAGCTGTCTCTATAGTCAACTTTACTATTTGATTGCTAGAATTAGCGAAGTTGACAAATATGAAGCTAAAACGAAGATGAATATTTAGTTATCTTCGTTTGGAGGACTATGGCGAATACATTCGTCATATTCGTCATCTTCGCTGATTCTAGATATCAAACCAATAGGAAAGTTGCCTTAAGTTAAAATCGCAATACGCGATTATTTAAATCGCATATTAATTGCAATAACTAGAATAATGATGAATATTCGATTTTGACTAATATGAGACGAATATTCTCGAATTTCGCCGAAATCGAATATGGCACCTCCCGCTCATCACTAGAACGGAGTCCCGCAAGGTGGTGACTAGAGGACTCCAGTCCGGCCACCACCAAGCCGGCTCACTATAGAAGTGAATGGGAGCGTACCGCACATGCGTGGCCACTGCTCCTATTTATTTCTAGGGGGTGGGGGGACACGGAAATAGCCGAGCCAGCGCTCCCCTATTTTTGCCGTTCCCATAGAAAAAACATGGAGGGCGGCTGCGCATGCTCAGTGCGCCCTCCTTCATTTGTGGAGCTCCCTTCTCAATATAGGTGCGGGACTCGCACCTATAAGACAATGGGGGCATATCGCTAGAATATGCCCCCATTGTCCATGATGAATCAACCCCTTTAACTTCCCCAAGATGTATTATTTTAATTATTAATAAGAATGTAATTAGTAGAATCTGCTATCTGCATACGAAGAGGAGGACCTTGCATTAAGGGTGTAGCTGAGAGGGCATACGCCCCGGGTGCAAGGTGTCAGAGGACTTCCTACCAGACACTCTTCCTTAGCAAAGGTCTTTAGATACAGAACTGAAAATAACTGGTGAAGGTCAAACAACAGGTGCCAATGGGCCACTTGGACCCCACTGGTTTATAATGGGAGCTGTCTAGTTCCATCATGGTGTCCGTCATTAACTCAATGTTGCAAGCTGCGCACGTTTTCCAGCAAATATGACAGATTCTGCGACTGAGGATCCTAACGAAGCCTCCAGAGCAGACGAGAACAGAGACGAAGAGAACCAATCTTTACTTTCGAAGGACAAGAATGACTTGCAAATATGTAACACACCGATTAGCGTTTCCATGGAGACTGAATACTCCAGGGGCTACTTAGGACTCTCCGTTCTGATAGGATGGTGTCTTCCGGTGAAGCTGTCATTCACACCTAGAGGTTATTTGCAAAAACAAATGACTTTCTGCTCCATTAAGCTGCTGCGTGCTGAGAGCAAATGTGTCCTCTGCCACCTCCCCCCCGCCGGTATAGATCTGGGAGACGGTAAAGATGGCATTTCTGTCTCACAAAACAAACAAGTTATGGGGGCCATCATCCAATAATGTCAGTGTGCTGAGGGTATGTGTGGATTCTGAAACACCCCAGAGTGGCATTACCACCTCTTCTGGGACCCCGACTATCTTTATTGGTTGATCCTGTGTTATCCCGTGTCATCTCGTGCATATATTTTACAATTTCCTACATAGTGTATGTATTCATTTCCTTGCAAATCACTGTTTACATGTAATGTTCCTGATTCACCAGCAGATGGCGGCATCAATGGCAGAGATGGTTTCTCTGGAGTGGAACCTTCTTTCCATTCCAGCCCTCTAGACAGAGGAAGGAGTTAGTTGGTTCTAGTCAGTCTAGCCTCCCCCTTCCTAAGGGAAGGTTGTGTGTCGGCCAGCAGAGCACTGTCTGCTCTGCTGGGCCCACAGGCCCTGCCTGCGAGTTCTACTTGGTTGCTTGTCCCCTCCTGGGCTTGCATTGCCTACAGCCAAACTAAGTGAGCTACAGACAGTTAAGTTACAAGTTACAGCAGAAGAGGAAAGTTTCCTATTTAATCCAGCCAACATAGCAGAGCTGAGAGAGTGCAGATGCAGCAGAGCCAAATGTGCTTGGCTGCCAGATTAATGCCAAAACCTGCTTATAACCAAGATAAAGTTGGAATATTGTTCCTTGATGAAAGTTTATGCCAAGTAAAGCTTTAATACAAGTCTGGACTCAAGTTATTCTACAATTCCCCTAACTGTTAACCCTTTTTGCACTGCTTCGTCCGACCACGTCTGGGATCCAAGGAAATCCAGGTAGGAGCACCGTGACAAGTGCAAAAGCCACATATAAGGGACACTTTAGGCAACCCTTACACCCCTCTGGCAGTCCTACACCAGGGTACTAACACTGTCTATTTAAAGGGGACTCCTTGTCCTTGTTGCTTCCATGCAACTGGCGTCACGACAACTTGCTCTAACATATAGGGACATATATCGTAAAAACTCTTAAAGGGTAAGGGATACTCCAGACGCTGGTATTAAGGTCATTGCAATTCAGCTAGGTAAAGGCCCCTAACAAAAATAAAGTGGGAAGAGGGGCCCATCCCATCTCTGGAAACCAGACTACCTGACTTCTTGTCTGGTAAAGTATTGGAGCGGGGTAAAAGCCTCTGCCTAGCAGTCCCTATAGAGAGCCTGGTATGTCACTAATCTCCAGAAAAAGCTTTTGCCCTGCACGATTCAGCGTAGGGCCAGGATGAGCATCGGAGCATGAAATGCTCTGCTGCTCGTATCAGAGGGGCCAGAGGAGTGAAGATGGGGATATGTCTGGGTTCAGCTCTAATTCCAGCGGCTGCTTAGAACAGCTGATTGTGGGGGTCCTAAGCATCGCATCCCCACTGACCTGATATTTATTGACCTAAAGGATAAGTCATCATTATCTATTTACCAGGACTCCGGTTTAGAAAAACCCCAATATCATTTAATTAAAGGGACTTTCTGAACAGAGGCAGCTCCTTTCAGATGGGGTCCCCTGGGGTCATGAGCTAGTGCTCCTGGCTAATTCTGCCTGGAGACGTTTCTCTGTAGCGGCCCCTGCTGGAAAAATGTAGTATTACAAGCTAGCGGTGGAGGTGAAAGGCCACCAATATTATACATGGAAGGCTGGATTTCACCACAGTCGGAGCAGGTCTTACAGGGAGGCTCTTCGTTCACCCTCATAGAGGAGGATCCACAGTGAGGAAGGTCCGGAATAAACGCTTATCTGGATGGGCTGCTGTAACAAGTTCTGCCGGCTGTTACTTAGTGACCAATGACTTCTTGTGTGGGCGACTACTGTTTGAGTACATGTAGCTACATTCTGCTCATAGGTATACCTGCTATATAATAGAGTGTCTCCATCAGGGGTGCACCTAGCCTTTCTGCTGCCTGGGGCAAAAAACAGAAACGATGGGCCCAACCCCCCAATGCCAAATTCTTAACCTAATCCCTTCCTTCCAGCCCTACTGTTGGAAAACATTGCATACGGCGTGATGAAACATACAGGGTAATACAGCGCCACATAATGTTCTTCCCAATACTATACTGCAGAAACAGATGATCCCCCTTCGGATGCCCCCCTCTTGCCCCTACCTGGTGATGACTGAGGCAATTGGCTCATCTCGCCTCATTGGTGGTACTGTCACGGGTAATGGGGAGGTGAACACACCAAATACACACAACAATGTAAGGACAACAATCTAGGCCTCTAAAACTAAGGAGAAGAGATGGTGACCTCCTAGCAATTCCCTAGGCCTCTCCCTAACTCCTGCCAGTATGAGCAGATCCTGAAGGTGGAAATACTTATATGCCAGGTACCTAAAGCTCTGCTAAAACTGACGAGCCCTAGGATAGGGAGCAGGGGACGAGACTGCTGGTTTCTCTCCAGATTAAGGAACCCGCGTCTCCCTGAGGCCTAGAAATAACACACACCAGAGAATAACAAACAGTGAAGGCAACAAGTACTTAGCTTAGAGGAGTACGGAGAAGCAGGAGATCCAATACAACCAAGCTCTAGCAACTCCAAACAGAAAGTATCAACCGCATAGTTAGCAGTGTGAGGCGGACCTAAATAGACAAACCATTAGAAAACGTGGTGTTAAACAGGCAGGTTATGCTCAAACCCATATGCAGTTGTGCATGTATATAGGGGAGCATATCCAGGGCTGGGACAAGGTCCACCACCAACAGAGGCTGAGCTGCCCAAGTGCGCCCCCCCCCCCCCCCTCCGCCGCCATTTAGATATGTATGTTTGTTATTAATCCTGTCGACAGGAAACCAGATGGATCTGTTATGATTCCTATAGACTTCTACTATGATGTAAGCAAAACGGAATGCCTCTTAAAGGCTTCCGTTTTGACCTCTATCTTATAGATTCCGTTATTTTTTGTTATAACCATGTTATAATGGAAAGCCGTAACGGAATCCATAGCGCTAGTGTGAGCCCACCCTTAGGCTGGATTCAAACGTCCATGGAACACGGTCTGTGTGATACTGGTCTGGATTTCTTCTGAGTGCAGGAGCGCACTGCACAAGTGGTTGATATGACGCCGTGCGTTTCCTGCTGCCGCAGCGGTACAGTATTGCACTGGTTTGATCTATACGAGTGTGTCACCGTACTGCGGCGGCAGCAGGAAGCACACAGCATCATAGCAACCACTTACGCAGTGCGCTTCTGCACGCAGAAGAAATCCAGGCCGGTATCACACAGACCGTGTTCCACAGACGCGTGAATCCAGCCTTAGTTATAGAGCTACTGAGTGAGACAGATGTTTCAGAAGAAGGGATGCCTTTAACATACATATATCTCCTTGAGAAACCAATTTGATCCTAAAGGGTTAATTCAATCTGAATGAGGATCCCCTGTAAACTAAACTCTGTGTCCTGACATTTCTCTCATCTCTCTGCTGACTGTCCTGTGTGTCCCTTTATCACTACTGCAATAGACTCAGTAGTGCTCTCTGCTCTGGTGACAGGATTCTTTAAACTCAAAGAATCGAATGAGTCTATAAGTAAGAGGATCATTCGGTTCTTATAACTCATAGACTTATTCGGTTATTAGAATCCCTGTACTGTGTCCGGAGACTCAGAGCTGGTTGCCTCACATCTGATCAAAATGGGGGCACTAATAATTTTCACCACTATCATACGCATTTGCATCACTGCACATATACATCACTGTATTACATACATCAGTGTGAGGTGTGTGATGTATATGGTGCAGTGTGTAGTAAATGCACAGGTGGTTATTATAGCCAAGAGATAATGTCCAAGGAAGATCCGCCATATTGAACTGGACTTTATCTCTTGGCTATAATGACCACCTGTGCATTTACTACACACTGCACCACATACATCACACACCCTGCTTTACATACATCTCACACTGATATATGTAGTACACTGTGTGTGATGTATATGGTGCAGAGTGTAGTAAATGCACAGGTGGTCATTATAGCCAAGAGATAAAGTCCAGTTCAATATGGCGGATCTTCCTTGGACATTATCTCTTGGCTATAATGACCACCTGTGCATGTACTACACACTGCACCATATACATCACACACATCTACACTGATATATGTAGTACACTGTGTGTGATGTATATGGTGCAGAGTGTAGTAAATGCACAGCAGGCTATTATAGCCAAGAGATAAAGTCCAGTCCAATATGGCGGATCTTCCCTGGACATTTATCTCTTGGCTATAACAGCCACCTGTGCATTTGCTACACTCTGCACCATATACATCACACAGTGTACTACATATATCAGTATTGTGATGATGTAAAGCAGGGTGTGTGATGTATGTGGTGCAGTGTGTAGTAAATGCACAGTCCAATATGGCGGATCTTCCCTGGACATTATCTCTTGGCTATAATAGCCACCTGTGCATTACTACACTCTGCAGCACATACATCAGTGTGAATGTGTGATATATGTACTGCAGTGTGTGATGTATGTACTGCAGTGTGTAGATCACACACTGCACTACATACATTACACATATGGATACATGATTGGTGCACTTTTACCTTGTCACACACACTGGATGTCTGGGCTCCCTGCACTGGACACCAGGACTCCATTCCTCTTCAGTTCCACGCCGGCTGCCCATCCTGCTCTCTTCAAACACAGTGGAGCCGGCCCCTTCTCCTTCTCCTTCCAGCTCCCGCCACCGCCGGCCTCCTGGCTGTGTCCCGGGCTGGAGCAGGGAGAAGGTGTGTCCCTTTCCTGATAGGCCGGCAGCCTCCAGCGTGGGCAGCGCGATGACGTCATCGCGCCGCCTACGCCGGCCTATCAGGAAAGTGACACGCCTCCTCTCCCCTGCTCCTCGGGTCCTGTATCGCCGCCGCCAGCCGCTCCATATTTCACCGCAGACCGCAGACCGCATTATTTCCTGGGGGCCCATGGATGTGGTCAGTGGACTGCCTGCCGGCTGCCGCCCAGAGGCTGGGGAGCTGGCCTGCGCCCTGAGCCTGGAGCGCCCTGAGGCTGGAGCCTCCCCAGCCTCTGTGTCGGCCCGGCCCTGAGCATATCCTGCACTTGTAGTCCATTGCTGATGGCAATCAACAGCAAAAAAATGCATACAATGGAAGATGCCAGCAACGGACTACAAGTACCACAATAACCATCCCACATAAAGTAACGATTATGTGGATGTGGAGAACAATCAAAAACTTAACAATAGCAAAGGCAAGTGCACTCTGTGGTAATACTAAACCCTCACACTGATGTTAAAATTGAGAGGTTAGTTCGACATATCCTACTAGGAGGACATGTCTTAAGCTCGGACGCCGCGCCAAGGTCTCTCAAGTAGCCCGAGGCCCTACCACTCACCTACCTGTGCCGTATGGGCGATACCAGAGGCCAGTGTGTGAATTACGGGAGGATAAGGCCTGACTCACAAACAGCTCACCAGTAACCTCCAGCATGTAACCATGCTTCCAATGGGAGGAGGGAGGTGCCTGTGAGCCCCACCCAAGACTGGCTGATATGGCCAGTCTCGGGTGGGGTTTGTGAGTCAGGCCTTATCCTCCCGTAATTCGCCCACTGGTATCGCCCATACGGCACAGGTAGGTGAGTGGCAGCGCTCGGGCTACTTGAGAGACCTATGGCCGGTGTCCAGCTTAAGACATGTCCTCCTAGTAGGATATGTCGAACTAACCTCTCAATTTTAACATCAGTGTGAGGGTTTAGTATTACCACAGAGTGCACTTGCCTTTGCTATTGTTAAGTTTTTGATTGCTCTCCACATCCACATAATCGTTACCTTATGTAGGATGGTTATTGTGGTACTTGTAGTCCGTTGCTGGCATCTTCCATTGTATGCATTTTTTTGCTGTTGATTGCCATCAGCAACGGACTACAAGTACAGGATATGCTCCCCTATATACATGCACAACTGCATATGGGTTTGAGCATAACCTGCCTGTTTAACGCCACATTTTCTAATGGTTTGTATATTCTTGTGTTTGGAGGTGTATAAACTCCTATTTAAATGTGCCTGCTTTTCATCTACAGGCTACATTCAGGTGCAGCTGTTAGGCCCTGGGCCATATCAGCCGGTCTCGGGTGGGGCTCACAGGCACCTCCCACCTCCCATTGCAAGCATGGTTACATGCTGGAGGTTACTGGTGAACTGTTTGTGAATCAGGCCTTATCCTCACGTAATTCGCCCACTGGCCCCTGGTATCACCCATACGGCACAGGTAGGTGAGTGGTAGGACCTAAATAGAGCCTCATCACTGATAACCTGCGGGACCTGAGGAGAGGTGAGATCCTGCCAAACAACAACATCGATAGAGGAGAGCAGAGAGACCTGTCAGATAGCCTCACGTGCAGCAAGGCTATCCGATCTTCTCACCTCTCTCACAGGAGGGACCGCGACAGGTACACCCCTGGTCGTCATGCTTCACAGGCTTGTGACATTTAGAATAACGGTATTGCATTTTTTTCACTTCCACTTTGATACAATGTTTCTGTATGACTTCATAGAATTCACTTTCTTCCTTCAAAGAACTTTGAATGAAGAAAATGTGTCCAGGAGCCGTCTGTAATTCATGAAGCAAATCCTACAGAACTAAGACTACACTGGATGTCATCCTCTTCACATCGGGTGTATAATGTTTGAGGGCACATTTAGGCAACGAACCACATCACACGTCAGTAACGCAGCTGCCAAGACTCCTTCATCGCCCAGAGGCTCCTGTACAGTCTCATGGCGCATAAATTATAATTTACTCATCATGTAATTAGTGTCAGAACAAGAAACTATAAAGGAAGTGTTTAATCCTAAACCGCAAGAGTACTTATCATCTGCAGATTATACATCTACCGCCACTGTAATTCCTGAAGGCTGGCAGTATTATAGTAGTTATATTCTTGTACATAGGGGCAGTATTATAGTAGTTACATTCCTGTACATAGGAGCAGTATTATAGTAGTTATATTCTTGTACATAGGGGCAGTATTATAGTAGTTACATTCCTGTACATAGGAGCAGTATTATAGTAGTTATATTCTTGTACATAGAAGCAGTATTATAGTAGTTATATTCTTGTACATAGGAGCAGTATTATAGTAGTTATATTCTTGTACATAGGAGCAGCATTATAGTAGTTATATTCTTGTACATAGGAGCAGCATTATAGTAGTTATATTCTTGTACATAGGAGCAGTATTATAGTAGTTATATTCTTGTACATAGGAGCAGTATTATAGTAGTTATATTCTTGTACATAGGAGGCAGTATTATAGTAGTTATATTCTTGTACATAGGAGCAGTATTATAGTAGTTATATTCTTGTACATAGGAGGCAGTATTATAGTAGTTATATTCTTGTACATAGGAGCAGTATTATAGTAGTTATATTCTTGTACATAGGAACAGTATTATAGTAGTTATATTCATGTACATAGGAGGCAGTATTATAGTAGTTATATTCTTGTACATAGGAGCAGTATTATAGTAGTTATATTCTTGTACATAGGAGCAGTATTATAGTAGTTATATTCTTGTACATAGGAGGCAGTATTATAGTAGTTATATTCTTGTACATAGGAGCAGTATTATAGTAGTTATATTCTTGTACATAGGAGACAGTATTATAGTAGTTATATTCTTGTACATAGGAGCAGTATTATAGTAGTTATATTCTTGTACATAGGAGGCAGTACTATAGTAGTTATATTCTTGTACATAGGAGCAGTATTATAGTAGTTATATTCTTGTACATAGGAGGCAGTACTATAGTAGTTATATTCTTGTACACAGGAGCAGTATTATAGTAGTTATATTCTTGTACATAGGAACAGTATTATAGTAGTTATATTCATGTACATAGGAGGCAGAATTATAGTAGTTATATTCTTGTACATAGGAGCAGTATTATAGTAGTTATATTCTTGTACATAGGAGCAGTATTATAGTAGTTATATTCTTGTACATAGGAGCAGTATTATAGTATATTTTTGTACTTATCAGCAGTATTATAGTAGTTATATTCTTGTACATAGGAGACAGTATAATAATAGTTATATTCTTGTACATAGGAGCAGTATTATAGTAGTTATATCCTTGTACATCGGAGCAGTATTATATTAGTTATATTCTTGTACATAGAAGGCAGTATTATAGTAGTTATATTCTTGTACATAGGAGGCAGTATAATAGTAGCTATATTCTTGTACATAGGAGGCAGTATTAGAGTAGTTATATTCTTGTACATAGGAGCAGTATTATAGTAGCTATATTCTTGTACATAGGAGGCAGTATTATAGTAGCTATATTCTTGTACATAGGGGCAGTATTATAGTAGTTATATTCTTGTACATAGGAGCAGTATTATAGTAGTTATATGCTTGTACATAGGAGCAGTATTATAGTAGTTGTATTCTTGTACATAGGAGCAGCATTATAGTAGTTATATTCTTGTACATAGGGGCAGTATTATAGTAGTTATATTCTTGTACATAGGAGCAGTATGATAGTAGTTATATTCTTGTACATAGGAGCAGTATTATAGTAGTTATATTCTTGTACCTAGGAGCAGTATTATAATAGTTATATTCTTGTACATAGGAGGCAGTATTATAGTAGTTATTTTTTTGTACATAGGAGGCAGTATTATAATAGTTATATTCTTGTACATAGGAGGCAGTATTATAGTAGTTATATTCTAGTACATAGGAGCAGTATTATAGTAGATATATTCTAGTACATAGGAGCAGTATTATAGTAGATATATTCTTGTACATAGGGGGCAGTATTTCAGTCAGGGCATGGTGGTGGTTCTAGATTTTTTATGGATAGAGGGCCACAGTTTAAAGATCAGTGTTCTGATACACAGCATGCTTAAAAGAATATTCCGGTTGGTTAAAATTATCCACTATCCACAGGATGGGGTATAAATAATATATCCCAGATCATGAGAACATGACCCTATACACCTTGCAGCTCCCCTGAAATGAGCGCAGTGGCTGTTTTACATGCGTGCGGCGCTAAATTATTTTCTAAGGGAGTTCCGGATATAGCCGGAGCTGTACTCACCTATATTTGGAACTCCCATAAAACAATCGGAGCGGCCACGTGCATGTGCAACTGGCCGCTTGGTTCATTTGTTCTCGTGCTCTGTGGGGATCCCAGTGGTTGGACCCCCACGATCTAATACTTATTCCCTATCTTTCGGATAGGGGAAAACTTTAACTGAATGGAATTCCCCTTTAACTTGGTTTTACATGCCTAGTTCCAAGCTGTAAGATCCCTTGATTCTGCAGTCCTATCTAGATACAGCTTTCCTCTGCACCATACGACTACATTTGTCTTCATTCGTCGGTTTTGGGACAGTACCCATTCCTGTAAAGTGTCTCCCACCATAAATATGATGCTGGTCCCATAAAGACAGGGAATAGGAGGATATAGACACTGACTGGCAGGCTTGTGATCTGAGGAGGAGTCCGGGAGACAAAGCTGCATTAGATATCAAGTATAACACCTCCTGGTCTGCAGGGAACAACCATTGATATTTCTGGAGGATAAAAACACTGCCAGCATGGAATATTAATATATGGCGGATAACAGGGGGCAATAGATTGCTTGTAATGGCGGATGAGGCCATGATCTCCATAGAAAAGCTCTGCATTAGCAGAGAAGCTTATGATTTGAGCAGGACATCTGCTGCCATTTGGATTTTGTAAAGCAATTAAAAAAAAGAAATATAATTATGGCCCCTTTAAAAATAGCTCCCAATATGTTAAAGTGAAATTTTGCCACATATGTTTTTATAAAGCCTATTAATAAATGGCTGGAGAGTGCCCGCGAGGCTGGAGGTGGCGGCGCTCCTGGGCTGGGCTGTGAAGCAGATGCATCGAGTCAGTGGCATCTGGTGTGTGCCCTGTGACCAAGAATCCATCATTGTCTGACATGAAGAGGCACAGCGATGATCAGAATGAGAAGTGCCAGAGGGGCGCCGGGGACTCGCTGATACACAGGCAACAGCTGAGGAGGAGGAGGCAAGACATGGAGCGGTGGGAGGAAGATGGATTGGGGGTGCATCACTGCATCTTGAGCTGTGAAATTGCTGAGCATCGAAACCCTTTAACAAAAGCCTCGAAAGCAAAAAAAATAAGAAAAGATGACTTACCTGAGCGGACTGCCAGAGTACAGTGGGCTACAAAACATACGGAAACATATTGGCATAAATATTGCCAACATTCATCATTTAAATGGCAATCTACAGAATGAAACACATCAATTCTTCTTTATTTTCCATCTCTTTTTATATAGGCTATCATTTTATTTCCGTTTTTTACTTCACATTGACATGGAGTCAAATGATAAAATTCTGTCTGGCTACGGCCACCACTAGAGGCGCCACTGCACACAGACTTATACAGATTGTATTGAAGCTAATGTAAGTTCATGTGCAGCAGGCTCCCCTAGTGGCGGATGTTAGCAACCTTCGTGGATGTCCTGGGAGGCCTCATCTGATTTTGGAGACTCATGGGGAATGCAGATGAGGAGCAACCTGCCAACAAGGTAATGTATATGGCAGCAGCCTATCTGTCCTCCGATATCTGCTATCAGTGGAAAGAAGGATGCCGGGTATGTTGAGAGATAAGTGGCGCCATAAGTTATTGGAAACAGCTTATCCTCTTTTCCTACAGCAGTAAACGTGCATGGAACAAACATAAAAATCTGGATGTTTTCACCTTAGCCTTTACTTTATTTATACATTGACACCTTTCGGACATTTGACATACATGTACGTACAGGACATGGATGGAGAATGTTCAGAAGCTGAGCCCCCTCCAACATAGCAGGGGGGGACACGGAAATAGCCGAGCCAGCGCTCCCCTATTTTTGCCGTTCCCATAGAAAAAACATGGAGGGCGGCTGCGCATGCTCAGTGCGCCCTCCTTCATTTGTGGAGCTCCCTTCTCAATATAGGTGCGGGACTCGCACCTATAAGACAATGGGGGCATATCGCTAGAATATGCCCCCATTGTCCATGATGAATCAACCCCTTTAACTTCCCCAAGATGTATTATTTTAATTATTAATAAGAATGTAATTAGTAGAATCTGCTATCTGCATACGAAGAGGAGGACCTTGCATTAAGGGTGTAGCTGAGAGGGCATACGCCCCGGGTGCAAGGTGTCAGAGGACTTCCTACCAGACACTCTTCCTTAGCAAAGGTCTTTAGATACAGAACTGAAAATAACTGGTGAAGGTCAAACAACAGGTGCCAATGGGCCACTTGGACCCCACTGGTTTATAATGGGAGCTGTCTAGTTCCATCATGGTGTCCGTCATTAACTCAATGTTGCAAGCTGCGCACGTTTTCCAGCAAATATGACAGATTCTGCGACTGAGGATCCTAACGAAGCCTCCAGAGCAGACGAGAACAGAGACGAAGAGAACCAATCTTTACTTTCGAAGGACAAGAATGACTTGCAAATATGTAACACACCGATTAGCGTTTCCATGGAGACTGAATACTCCAGGGGCTACTTAGGACTCTCCGTTCTGATAGGATGGTGTCTTCCGGTGAAGCTGTCATTCACACCTAGAGGTTATTTGCAAAAACAAATGACTTTCTGCTCCATTAAGCTGCTGCGTGCTGAGAGCAAATGTGTCCTCTGCCACCTCCCCCGCCGGTATAGATCTGGGAGACGGTAAAGATGGCATTTCTGTCTCACAAAACAAACAAGTTATGGGGGCCATCATCCAATAATGTCAGTGTGCTGAGGGTATGTGTGGATTCTGAAACACCCCAGAGTGGCATTACCACCTCTTCTGGGACCCCGACTATCTTTACTGGTTGATCCTGTGTTATCCCGTGTCATCTCGTGCATATATTTTACAATTTCCTACATAGTGTATGTATTCATTTCCTTGCAAATCACTGTTTACATGTAATGTTCCTGATTCACCAGCAGATGGCGGCATCGATGGCAGAGATGGTTTCTCTGGAGTGGAACCTTCTTTCCATTCCAGCCCTCTAGACAGAGGAAGGAGTTAGTTGGTTCTAGTCAGTCTAGCCTCCCCCTTCCTAAGGGAAGGTTGTGTGTCGGCCAGCAGAGCACTGTCTGCTCTGCTGGGCCCACAGGCCCTGCCTGCGAGTTCTACTTGGTTGCTTGTCCCCTCCTGGGCTTGCATTGCCTACAGCCAAACTAAGTGAGCTACAGACAGTTAAGTTACAAGTTACAGCAGAAGAGGAAAGTTTCCTATTTAATCCAGCCAACATAGCAGAGCTGAGAGAGTGCAGATGCAGCAGAGCCAAATGTGCTTGGCTGCCAGATTAATGCCAAACCTGCTTATAACCAAGATAAAGTTGGAATATTGTTCCTTGATGAAAGTTTATGCCAAGTAAAGCTTTAATACAAGTCTGGACTCAAGTTATTCTACAATTCCCCTAACTGTTAACCCTTTTTGCACTGCTTCGTCCGACCACGTCTGGGATCCAAGGAAATCCAGGTAGGAGCACCGTGACAAGTGCAAAAGCCACATATAAGGGACACTTTAGGCAACCCTTACACCCCTCTGGCAGTCCTACACCAGGGTACTAACACTGTCTATTTAAAGGGGACTCCTTGTCCTTGTTGCTTCCATGCAACTGGCGTCACGACAACTTGCTCTAACATATAGGGACATATATCGTAAAAAACTCTTAAAGGGTAAGGGATACTCCAGACGCTGGTATTAAGGTCATTGCAATTCAGCTAGGTAAAGGCCCCTAACAAAAATAAAGTGGGAAGAGGGGCCCATCCCATCTCTGGAAACCAGACTACCTGACTTCTTGTCTGGTAAAGTATTGGAGCGGGGTAAAAGCCTCTGCCTAGCAGTCCCTATAGAGAGCCTGGTATGTCACTAATCTCCAGAAAAAGCTTTTGCCCTGCACGATTCAGCGTAGGGCCAGGATGAGCATCGGAGCATGAAATGCTCTGCTGCTCGTATCAGAAGGGCCAGAGGAGTGAAGATGGGGATATGTCTGGGTTCAGCTCTAATTCCAGCGGCTGCTTAGAACAGCTGATTGTGGGGGTCCTAAGCATCGCATCCCCACTGACCTGATATTTATTGACCTAAAGGATAAGTCATCATTATCTATTTACCAGGACTCCGGTTTAGAAAAACCCCAATATCATTTAATTAAAGGGACTTTCTGAACAGAGGCAGCTCCTTTCAGATGGGGTCCCCTGGGGTCATGAGCTAGTGCTCCTGGCTAATTCTGCCTGGAGACGTTTCTCTGTAGCGGCCCCTGCTGGAAAATGTAGTATTACAAGCTAGCGGTGGAGGTGAAAGGCCACCAATATTATACATGGAAGGCTGGATTTCACCACAGTCGGAGCAGGTCTTACAGGGAGGCTCTTCGTTCACCCTCATAGAGGAGGATCCACAGTGAGGAAGGTCCGAATAAGCGCTTATCTGGATGGGCTGCTGTAACAAGTTCTGCCGGCTGTTACTTAGTGACCAATGACTTCTTGTGTGGGCGACTACTGTTTGAGTACATGTAGCTACATTCTGCTCATAGGTATACCTGCTATATAATAGAGTGTCTCCATCAGGGGTGCACCTAGCCTTTCTGCTGCCTGGGGCAAAAAACAGAAACGATGGGCCCAACCCCCCAATGCCAAATTCTTAACCTAATCCCTTCCTTCCAGCCCTTCTGTTGGAAAACATTGCATACAGCGTGACGAAACATACAGGGTAATACAGCGCCACATAATGTTCTTCCCAATACTATACTGCAGAAACAGATGATCCCCCTTCGGATGCCCCCCTCTTGCCCCTACCTGGTGATGACTGAGGCAATTGGCTCATCTCGCCTCATTGGTGGTACTGTCACGGGTAATGGGGAGGTGAACACACCAAATACACACAACAACGTAAGGACAACAATCTAGGCCTCTAAAACTAAGGAGAAGAGATGGTGACCTCCTAGCAATTCCCTAGGCCTCTCCCTAACTCCTGCCAGTATGAGCAGATCCTGAAGGTGGAAATACTTATATGCCAGGTACCTAAAGCTCTGCTAAAACTGACGAGCCCTAGGATAGGGAGCAGGGGACGAGACTGCTGGTTCCTCTCCAGATTAAGGAACCTGCGTCTCTCTGAGGCCTAGAAATAACACACACCAGAGAATAACAAACAGTGAAGGCAACAAGTACTTAGCTTAGAGGAGTACGGAGAAGCAGGAGATCCAATACAACCAAGCTCTAGCAACTCCAAACAGAAAGTATCAACCGCATAGTTAGCAGTGTGAGGCGGACCTAAATAGACAAACCATTAGAAAACGTGGTGGATAAGCCCTGACTCACAAACAGCTCACCAGTAACCTCCAGCATGTAGCCATGCTTCAATGGGAGGTGCCTGTGAGCCCCACCCGAGACCGGCTAATATGGCCTGTCTCGGGTGGGGTTTGTGAGTCAGGCCTTATCCTCCCGTAATTCGCCCACTGGCCCCTGGTATCGCCGATACGGCACAGGTAGGTGAGTGGTAGGGCCTCGGGCTACTTGAGAGACCTTGGCGCGGTGCCCGAGCTTAAGACATGTCCTCCTAGTAGGATATGTCGAACTAACCTCTCAATTTTAACATCAGTATGAGGGTTTAGTATTACCGCAGAGTGCACCTGCCTTTGCTATTGTTAAGTTTTTGATTGCTCTCCACATCCACATTATCGTTATCGTATGTAGGATGGTTATTGTGGTACTTGTAGTCCGTTGCTGGCATCTTCCATTGTATGCATTTTTTTGCTGTTGATTGCCATCAGCAACGGACTACAAGTACAGGATATGCTCCCCTACATACATGCACAACTGCATATGGGTTTGAGCATAACCTGCCTGTTTAACGCCACATTTTCTAATGGTTTGTATATTCTTGTGTTTGGAGGTGTATAAACTCCTATTTAAATGTGCCTGCTTTTCATCTACAGGCTACATTCAGGTGCAGCTGTTAGGCCCTGGGCCATATCAGCCGGTCTCGGGTGGGGCTCACAGGCACCTCCCACCTCCCATTGCAGGCATGGTTACATGCTGGAGGTCACTGGTGAGCTGTCTGTGAGTCAGGCCTTACGCTCCCGTAATGCCCAACGGCTCCTGGTATCGCCCATACGGCACAGGTAGGTGGAGTGGTAGGACCTAAATAGAGCCTCATCACTGATAACCTGCGGGACCTGAGGAGAGGTGAGATCCTGCCAAACAACAACATCGATAGAGGAGAGCAGAGAGACCTGTCAGATAGCCTCACGTGCAGCAAGGCTATCCGATCTTCTCACCTCTCTCACAGGAGGGACCGCGACAGGTACACCCCTGGTCTTCATGCTTCACAGGCTTGTGACATTTAGAATAACGGTATTGCATTTTTTTCGCTTACACTTTGAAACAATGTTTCTGTATGACTTCATAGAATTCACTTTCTTCCTTCAAAGAACTTTGAATGAAGAAAATGTGTCCAGGAGCCGTCTGTAATTCATGAAGCAAATCCTACAGAACTAAGATTACACTGGATGTTGTCCTCTTCACATCGGGTGTAAAATGTTTGAGGGCACATTTAGGCAACGAACCACATCACACGTCAGTAACGCAGCTGCCAAGACTCCTTCATCGCCCAGAGGCTACAGTCTCATGGCGCATAAATTATAATTCACTCATCATGTAATTAGTGTCAGAACAAGAAACTATAAAGGAAGTGTTTAATCCTAAACCGCAAGAGTACTCATCATCTGCAGATTATACATCTACCGCCACTGTAATTCCTGAAGGCTGGCAGTATTATAGTAGTTACATTCCTGTACATAGGAGGCAGTATTATAGTAGTTATATTCTTGTACATAGGAGCAGTATTATAGTAGTTATATTCTTGTACATAGGAGGCAGTATTATAGTAGTTATATTCTTGTACATAGGAGGCAGTATTATAGTAGTTATATTCTTGTACACAGGAGCAGTATTATAGTAGTTATATTCTTGTACATAGGAACAGTATTATAGTAGTTATATTCATGTACATAGGAGGCAGAATTATAGTAGTTATATTCTTGTACATAGGAGCAGTATTATAGTAGTTATATTCTTGTACATAGGAGCAGTATTATAGTAGTTATATTCTTGTACATAGGAGCAGTATTATAGTATATTTTTGTACTTATCAGCAGTATTATAGTAGTTATATTCTTGTACATAGGGACAGTATTATAGTAGTTATATTCTTGTACATAGGAGGCAGTATTAGAGTAGTTATATTCTTGTACATAGGAGCAGTATTATAGTAGCTATATTCTTGTACATAGGAGGCAGTATTATAGTAGCTATATTTTTGTACATAGGGGCAGTATTATAGTAGTTATATTCTTGTACATAGGAGCAGTATTATAGTAGTTATATGCTTGTACATAGGAGCAGTATTATAGTAGTTGTATTCTTGTACATAGGAGCAGCATTATAGTAGTTATATTCTTGTACATAGGGGCAGTATTATAGTAGTTATATTCTTGTACATAGGAGCAGTATGATAGTAGTTATATTCTTGTACATAGGAGCAGTATTATAGTAGTTATATGCTTGTACCTAGGAGCAGTATTATAGTAGTTATATTCTTGTACATAGGAGGCAGTATTATAGTAGTTATATTCTTGTACATAGGAGGCAGTATTATAGTAGTTATATTCTAGTACATAGGAGCAGTATTATAGTAGATATATTCTTGTACATAGGGGGCAGTATTTCAGTCAGGGCATGGTGGTGGTTCTAGTTTTTTATGGATAGAGGGCCACAGTTTAAAGATCAGTGTTCTGATACACAGCATGCTTAAAAGAATATTCCGGTTGGTTAAAATTATCCACTATCCACAGGATGGGGTATAAATAATATATCCCAGATCATGAGAACATGACCCCTATACACCTTGCAGCTCCCCTGAAATGAACGCAGTGGCTGTTTTACATGCGTGCGGCGCTAAATTATTTTCTAAGGGAGTTCCGGATATAGCCGAGAGCTGTACTCACCTATATTTGGAACTCCCATAAAAATCAATGGAGCGGCCACGTGCATGTGCAACTGGCCGCTTGGTTCATTTTGTTCTCGTGCTCTGTGGGGATCCCAGTGGTTGGACCCCCACGATCTAATACTTATTCCCTATCTTTCGGATAGGGGAAAACTTTAACTGAATGGAATTCCCCTTTAACTTGGTTTTACATGCCTAGTTCCAAGCTGTAAGATCCCTTGATTCTGCAGTCCTATATAGATACAGCTTTCCTCTGCACCATAGGACTACATTTGTCTTCATTCGTCGGTTTTGGGACAGTACCCATTCCTGTAAAGTGTCTCCCACCATAAATATGATGCTGGTCCCATAAAGACAGGGAATAGGAGGATACAGACACTGACTGGCAGGCTTGTGATCTGAGGAGGAGTCCGGGAGACAAAGCTGCATTAGATATCAAGTATAACACCTCCTGGTCTGCAGGGAACAACCATTGATATTTCTGGAGGATAAAAACACTGCCAGCATGGAATATTAATATATGGCGGATAACAGGGGGCAATAGATTGCTTGTAATGGCGGATGAGGCCATGATCTCCATAGAAAAAGCTCTGCATTAGCAGAGAAGCTTATGATTTGAGCAGGACATCTGCTGCCATTTGGATTTTGTAAAGCAATTAAAAAAAAGAAATATAATTATGGCCCCTTTAAAAATAGCTCCCAATATGTTAAAGTGAAATTTTGCCACATATGTTTTTATAAAGCCTATTAATAAATGGCTGGAGAGTGCCCGCGAGGCTGGAGGTGGCGGCGCTCCTGGGCTGGGCTGTGAAGCAGATGCATCGAGTCAGTGGCATCTGGTGTGTGCCCTGTGACCAAGAATCCATCATTGTCTGACATGAAGAGGCACAGCGATGATCAGAATGAGAAGTGCCAGAGGGGCGCCGGGGACTCGCTGATACACAGGCAACAGCTGAGGAGGAGGAGGCAAGACATGGAGCGGTGGGAGGAAGATGGATTGGGGGGCATCACTGCATCTTGAGCTGTGAAATTGCTGAGCATCGAAACCTTTTAACAAAAGCTCGAAAGCAAAAAAAATAAGAAAAGATGACTTACCTGAGCGGACTGCCAGAGTACAGTGGGCTACAAAACATACGGAAACATATTGGCATAAATATTGCCAACATTCATCATTTAAATGGCAATCTACAGAATGAAACACATCAATTCTTCTATATTTTCCATCTCTTTTTATATAGGCTATCATTTTATTTCCGTTTTTTTTTACTTCACATTGACATGGAGTCAAATGATAAAATTCTGTCTGGCTGCGGCCACCACTAGAGGGCGCTCACTGCACACAGACTTATACAGATTGTATTGAAGCTAATGTAAGTTCATGTGCAGCAGGCTCCCCCTAGTGGCGGATGTTAGCAACCTTCGTGGATGTCCTGGGAGGCCTCATCTGATTTTGGAGACTCATGGGGAATGCAGATGAGGAGCAACCTGCCAACAAGGTAATGTATATGGCAGCAGCCTATCTGTCCTCCGATATCTGCTATCAGTGGAAAGAAGGATGCCGGGTATGTTGAGAGATAAGTGGCGCCATAAGTTATTGGAAACAGCTTATCCTCTTTTCCTACAGCAGTAAACGTGCATGGAACAAACATAAAAATCTGGATGTTTTCACCTTAGCCTTTACTTTATTTATACATTGACACCTTTCGGACATTTGACATACATGTACGTACAGGACATGGATGGAGAATGTTCAGAAGCTGAGCCCCCTCCAACATAGCAGGTGTCGGCTGCATTATACAGATGACACCTGCTTGAAGGACCAGGATTGGAGGTAACCTCTCTGCATTTTAACTACTTAGATGCTGCGGTCAATAGAGACCGCTACATATGATCAATCAGACATAGGAGGGGCTTCCTCTGTCACGTGATCAGCGCTTCTGCAACCCGATCTATGCCGATCAGTTGTCATGGCAGCCAAGGGTGTTGTGAAGTTCCCCAGGACTGCCATCTTACTGCTCCTAATAAGATAAAGTGCAATGCAGTACAGAAAGATTCCAGGTTCAACCAGGTTCAAGTCCCCTAGAATGACTAAAATAAAATAAAAACAAGAAAACAAACATAATTGGTGATGTCTTATACAAAAACATACAAAATATTACTGTCACGATGCGGTGTGGGGGGAAAACTCCGCACTGAACCCCGATGGGAAGCAGGATGTCACGGTGCAGTGTGGGATGAAAACTCCACACTGAACAGCGAAGGGAAGCGTGAACAGAAACTAGGCCTGGACACTGGGGTAAGGGAGCTGGTCACCTCCTAGAGCAACCCTAATGCAAGTCCTGACTAACTATAAGTATGAACAGGCCTCGATGGTAGGGAAGTTCATACACTGGAACCTAGGGCCCTAAGTCACAATGTAGAACCCTGGAAATAGTGTCAGGACTAGAGACGATCGGTTCCTCCACCAGAAGGATGAACCAGAATCTCCCTAGAAACAAAGGAAAGAGGAAGAGAAAACTGACCCCTAGAACATCTAACAACAAGTTTTCAGTGATGTTCTAGTAGTTGTCAACCTGACCGCTAGAACATCCTAGAACAAAAGTATAACACCAATACACACACCGATAGAGAGATTACAGTATGTAGCAAACTGGAACGGCAGGTAAGAAACCAGTGGCAAGAACAACCACTGGACCAAGAGCACCGGTATACTAGGCCACTTACCTGCTGCGGCTGCTGGAAGAAACACCAGCAGTCCACACAACACCGACTAGAACCCATGAATATGTACTGGAACCCGAACACCATACAGGATACAGTACAAACAACAAACACAGAACCCAGCACACCAGTAACTGCCTGGACCCCCATGCGGAGAGGATGCATGGCAGCCTCAGGCAGAGCTGCACACTGACTCGTTGTTCCCCCTCCAGGAAACCCAAGTGCCCTCTCACCGAAGGCACAGACAGGGGAAATGTCTAGCATCCATGCAGGACTATACACCAGAAACAGAGTAAACATAACCATACCACACATAGAAACAGAGTAGGAAGGGAAGGTGACTTCAATGTCTCACTAGGTGGCCCTCAGGAACTCTGCAGATGGAACATCCAGGACAGGAGCAAAGCTCCAGTACCAAACAAAGGCTGGAGGACAACTCACGCACCTGGCCCTCAGCAACAGGTTAAATAGCACCTAGTGACCACATGCAGCCCAGGAACTTAACCCGGTAAGCACCAGACAGGGAAGGAACCAGGATACAATAAGCAGTGACACACATGCTGCATAAACTACACGTTGCCCCAGGCAGCCAGCAGACACGGCAAACGTGACACCGGGACCGTGACACAGCCGGGACAATTACAATATCACGGTCAATAAAAAAAAATATATATGCACAATGCAAATTGCTGGTCTTTCAGTCTCCTCGCCTCCCCCAAAAATGGAATACAAAATGCTAAAATAAAGTAGTTGTTCAAATCCCAAAATGAGAATAAAAAGGGAAGCTCACCCCCAAAAAAATACACAGCTCCATCGATGGAAAAATTAAAAAGTTATGGGTGTCAATTTTTTTTGCAAGTTTTTTATTTTATAAATGTAGTAAAACTATAAAAAAAATATTTTTATTGTGGTAATCGTACTGACCGGCAAAATAAGGTCATTACTGTGCACAGTGAAAGCAGTACAAAAAAAAAGAAAAAAAAGGCAGAATTTTTCCATTACAATTTCTTAATACATTATTTAGAATATTAAATGGTGCCACGAAAAAATACAACGTGGCCCTCAAAAATCAAACGTTCTAATGGCAATGTAGTTATAAAAGTTAAAAAAAAAAAAAAACAAGGTGAGTTGTCCTGCTGCTCGGCAACTGCTTTGGACTGTGGTTATTGATAGATCGCTGAGGATCAATCTGATCGCAGGGTGTAATCCACTGTAAAGTGCTGGACTTCACTGCAGCGCCACCAAAGGAGAAGGAAAGTATTACACAGTTCTTAAGAAATCAATGGACAGTCTATGGGGCCACTCTGCACAAATGCTACAACCCCCATCATCACACCCTGTGCAGACAACAGCACTTTACGTTTCACTAATCAGGTGACGTCATCCGCAGGCGTATTTAGAAAAAAATAGTGAGTTTATGCCACATTAAGCTTTCAATGAATTGTATAAAGGATCTTACCGTGCGGGATTGAGGGATACAACAAACATGGCGGCCGTGCACTGATAATGTGAATTCACGCGGTAACGTGAAATGGCAATGGTTGAAAAATCAACAAAAACATTGCAGAATTGTGATAAAGAGCGTTTTTTTTTGGAGGGGGAAACGGTGGTTTTGCCTGGATCCGCGGTTGCTGAGGAAAGTTTATATGGTTCTAAAGAGGTTGTCCTGGATTATACTACTGATGGCCTGTCCTCAGCATATCTGATCTTCGGGGGTCTGACACCCGGCACCACCACTGCTCAGCTATTCTGCAGTAGCTCTGGTGCCAGGACTACACAGCGCCATCTATGGTGTAGTAGACGGCGCTGGTTACTGCAGCACTGCTCCTATTTGCTGAATACTGCAGGAACCAGCTCCATCTACAACCCCATGTTGGAATCAAACAGGCAATTTTTAAATTAATTTTTAAGTGGATACCAGATTTTTCTGGACTTTACCACAGAACCACATGGCCAAATACTTTTACAGGTGAATCCCCTTTTCTGATGCAGTGGCCGGGTTTGCGGTGCCCCAGCGCTATGCTGAGTTCCCCGGACCCTGCCGAGGTGTCACCACCACGTGCTGCTGCTCTCCGGAAGGGATGGTAAGGCGTGGTGCACCCCAATGGGAAATTAGTCCAGAGAGTCAGGTTCTGCAGTATCCAGCGTGCTTCATTACTGCAGGGAATCAGGTATAAAACAACACAGGTGGGCATAGGGCTGTCTTCTCCAGTCTCCTACCTGGCAGAAGAAGAGTTTGATGCTGAGGAAAGGACGTAGTTAGCTGTCCCTCTCTCTCTTCAAAAGGCTGGTACCCTGGCCAAAGGCTGGAGTCCCACGGTCTATAGCACAGTAGTCCAAGTGGCTCCCTTGGTCACAGGACTGGTGACCCATGGTTTGTGGCTCAGCGTCCCCATCTCAGCGTCTTCTTCTGGTCACTCATGCAGACTGGCAAGAGTCTCCCCTCCAAGCAGTGGTCCCTAACTGCAGAACACTAGGGGCTCTAACTGTTCTCCTTATATACCATTTCTAGCTAGACTGCAACATTCTAGTGAGAGGGGTGGAGTGGAGAAGCTCAGCATAAACAGATACAATGTTACAACTCCTGTCTCTCATAGACTTACATTAGAGCTTCAATGATACTCAATAACACAGCAGCTTTTCCAGACAAAAACATACATAATAACATAGTTAAGGCCCCTTTCACATATGCGTTTTTGCTTTCCGTCCTAGAGTTCCGTCCTCCGGGCTCTAGGACAGAAAGATACTGATCAGGATTATCCAGGGCCGGATTAAGAGCATCATGGGTCTGGTGCTGAAGATTTTAACGGGCCTTTTTATAGAAAATTAAAACAACATTAAAATTAAAATGACATATCTATAATAGGTGACCGTGAGCCAATGGTGAGACCTGCCACTCTATGAGTTGTTTTCTGGGAGTTATCTCTGTCACTGAACTGAAGGCTGCTGAACGCGACTCAATCCTGGCAGGCGGCAGCACCGCACTTAACTGCAAGCAGAAAGAATTTTAAACATCCTGCGCACAGCAGCTGCCTTTCACTGTACGTTTACAGAAGGGGCAGGGCCCAGGGTAGGAGTCTGACGTGACGACGCAGTGCGGCGCGCACAGCTGACCTGTCACCTGAAATATCACTGTCCTGGTGAGTTCTGTAAAGGGCCGGCCTGGGAAATTACTCCTTGCAGCGTTGGCCCTGTCATCGTCTGACGGTCGGGTCCGGTCCATTTAAAGGGTTGAGACTGCGGGGCGGCCGTCAGGCGACTCCAGCGAGACGGCCTATTGTCCCCACCCCCCATTAATGTAGTACTGCTAATTGCACATCTCCCCCTCATTTCTCCCACTCCACGTCATAGACTTGTCCCCAGACCATCATGTGAGACCCCCCACTTTACTGTAGTACTGCTAATTGCACCCTCCCCTCATTTCTCCACCTCCATGGCACAGACTTGTCCCCAGTCCATCATGTCAGAGTCAGACCCCCCCACAACATTAATGCAGTACTGCTAATTGCACATGTGACATCTCCCCCACCCCATGGCACAGACTTGTCCCCACTCTCCCAATCCATGATCCATCATGTCCACCCCCCCCCCATTAAATTAGTGCTAATTTTTTCACATCCCTCTCCCCCTATGCCATGGCACAGACAGACTTGTTCCGACTCCCCACTCCCAGACCCAGTCCATCATGTCAGTTGTCCCCCCATTGATTTTTTCACATCCCCTTCCCCCCAGTGGCACATACAGACTCCCTCCCAGACCCAGTCCATCATGTCAAATGCTGCCCCAAACATGTCAAATGCTGCCTTCTACCCCCCATCATGTCAAATGCTGCCCCCAAACCTCCCCATCATGTCAAGCATCATGTCAAATGCTGCCTGCTGCTCCCAACCCCCATTATGTCAACCATCATTTAAAAAGCTGCCTGCTTCCCCAACCCTCCCCCATCATGTCAAACATCATCTCAAACGCTGCCTGCTGCCCCTAACAACCCCCCACCCCCATCATGTCACATGCTACCTGCAGTGAATCAACCCCCCGGCTCAAATTCATTTCTAACAGGCACCCACCTGCTACCAGCTAGTCACCTCCTCATCTGGCCTGGCTGTGCTGTGTGTGAGGAGTGAGTCACTGACACAGCAGTCATGTATGCCTGATCTGCCTCCAGTCCCTGCGGCGCCACTCGTCTCGCTGGCCGCCACCACGGCCGGGCCGGCCATGCCCCCTATCATGTGACCTGGGCCGCCGTGCAGGTGAGTATAGTAATCAATATGGCTGCGGGCTGCGACGGGATGGATGAGGCACGCCAGACCGGGCCGGCAGTGGCACTGACGCTATCGGGCACTTGTTAGTCAGGCTGCTGGGCTTTCATTGTGTTTGCACACTTGTGTTAAATAAAATTTAAAAAAAGTTTTTTTCTGGGCAGCTGGGCTGGGCCTATCTTCACACAGGGGCCTGGAGCAACAGCTCCATCCGCCCCTATGTTAATCCGGCCCTGGGATTATCCCAATGCATTCTGAATGGAGAGAAATCCGTTCAGGATGCATCAGGATGTCTTCAGTTCAGTATGTGAACGTTTTTTGGACGTTGACAAAACCGCAGCATGCGGCGGATTTGTCTCCGTCCAAAAATACGGAAGACATGCCGTAACGCCGGATCCGGAATTAATGCCCATTGAAGTGCATTAATCCAGATCCGGCATTAGGCTAAACATCGTTTAGGCGCATCGCCGGATCCGATGTTTAGCTCTGCGCATGCGCAGCAGCAGTTCCAATCGGGGTCCCAGTGTAAGCTGGGGCTCCGATCTGTTACCATGGCAGCCAGGACGCTACTGAAGTCCTGGCTACCATGGTAAGTACTCCGCAGCAGTGTACTTAGCTGCGCTGCGGCCTCCGGGCGCTCCTTCATGATGTCACAAGTCCGGGGCGGCGCATTGATCTATGCACCGCAGGGACCTGTGATGTCATGAAGGAGTGCCCGGCGGCCGCAGCGCAGGTAAGTACACTGCTGTGGAGTACCATGGCAGCCAGGACTTCAGAAGCGTCCTGGCTGCCATGGTAACTTAAGCATTTCGAAGACTGATCTGGATCCTGATCAGTCTTCTAATGCTCAGGCGACTTGAGTTCTGACGGATCCGCCGGGACGGAAGTGCCCGCCGGATCTTCAGAACGCAAGTGTGAAAGAGGCCTAAACTGGACATTCAAAAGGTCAGACTATCTGGTTTTAGTGGTAACAAGTCTGGCTTTTTCCTCCAAAACATGCTCTTGTTTAAACCCTATGGCAGCTGAGAAAAATTACCAGCTTCTTATTCAAAGTCCCAAAAGTCTCTCATTGTTCATTAACCCTTCCCATAGAACCTTGCAAATACAGTGCAAATGAACAAGATATATATCACAACATACATATAAAATGCAGTTAAAACAGTATTAAATAGTACATGTTAACCCTTTCAAGTTAAAAAAGTAAGAAGTTTATAACTTTGCATGGGGAAATAGGCAAACGTCCAAATGTCAAAGTACCCCCTGCTCCAGGGCACTACGCTGACATGTCTGTTTTAGTAAATTCTTGCATTCCCCAAGAAATAAAAATTCTGGAGCATCTATTGCTACAATTCAATGTTGCTGCATTTCTTTATTATTCCTACTAGAAGTTGCAATGAGGGTCTAGCAGGGTGTTACTAATTAGAGGTGTGTCCCTGCACAGTCTTACACTATACAATCAGTGCTCTCTGTGTTAGATTGTGCAGGGACACCCCCCCAACTGGTAACACTCATCCGGACCTTCATTCCAGACTGCTGGCAATTCAGTCATAAACATTTAGAAGGAATAACATAGAAACGGCACAACACGAAGCCCTAACGATAGATTCCCCGGAATTGTTATTACAAGGGGCGTGCAAGTAGTTACTAAAACACACATGCCAGGAGAGCAGGGAGCTCCTCTTTAAGGCAAAAACGTGTTTCAAGTGAAAAATCGAATCAAAAACTGCAGCAGACAGGCGCCAGTGCCGCCATGTGTGGTCCCTCCTGATGATGCACATCTAAGCTGTGCTCCTGCAGCTTCTCAGGGAGTGTCGACCTGTAGCGGTCGAGGTGAGGTTACTGTATCAGATTTGCACTGTTTTGCTGTAGTTACCACTGAAGTTGTGTTTTTTTTTCTATTTATAAAGTACATTTATCAACACCCGTAAAAACCACGAAAACTACAGCAAAATGTCTGCAGATATTTCCAATATGGTTTTGATGCAGTTACCACCTCTCCTCAGTGGCCACATGTGAATGTACTTTGCGTTTTTTGGTTGAATGGCTTACACTCCTTGAAAAAAGCAGGATTGAAAAGCGTCAATATGTGGTAAAGCAGCATAAACTATAATTCTACTGTCTCATCAGCGGAGTACCACGTGGAAAAACTGGTAATGCTGCTAAACCGTGGTAATTCACCGCTAGGATGGCTGCTCACGGATCAGATTTATGTGCAGATAATCCGCATGAAATCTGCACCATAAATGCACATAAATCTGCACCATTTATTACATTTTTGGTCGTTTTTTGTGCTGTTTTTATGCGGCTTTAGTGCGGATTGGATACGGTTTTCCTGCAGATCTCGTCCTTCTATTAAAAAGGGTGAAAACAGCACAGAAAAAAGCAACAACAATTGACATGCTGCTGATTTCAAAATCAGGAAACTTTCTGTATCTAAAAAAAAAGCAAAGTGTACACGGGATTTGTGTCATCTCACTCACTTTGCTGGTGCTGTACGCTGTGTTTTAACGGCACGAAAATCTGCGCAGAAAAGCCGCATATAATCAAGGCAACCTTAGACTGTATGTGGTTCCGCTGCACCTTGATGTGTACGGCCATTCTAATACACCCCGAGTCACCGCAGAGTAAACTCTTCCACCGCAGGCGGCTTTACGGAAAAATTGCGCAGTTAATAAATGTGATTTTCTGCCACATGGCCAAAAAACTACAGAACCACATGAATTCGGAGCAAAAAGGGATCGGGTTGTTGCCGCTTTTGGTACAACCAGCTGCACATCGGCCTCCTTGTAATACACATCTCATTAGTCTACCTCATCTGTAAAATGAAGTTCTGCAGCAGCTGAGGTGTTTGGTTAGGATCTCAACCCCTACAAATCCACAGAAGCCGATGGATGCATGATTTTCCTGGCTGCGGGTTGGCGTGGCGCTGCGGGGTCTTACCCCCGCGACCTGTACAACGTGTATCCCTGGTAATACAGCAGCGCTGGAAGCGTCACTGCCGATCCTCCGGCATCTAGGGGGGAAGAACAATAAGAGCCGGATCAGAAACTTACAGCAGATTTATTTATATATAACACCTGGGAAATACGACCGACACATTGTAACAAACCTAATCTTGTAATGTCAGTAGAAGAGCAGCCTGAGAGAATAAAATGCGATGAGGACGGAGCGTGGAAATCAGATTAACTGCGAAACTGAAAGAAAACTGATGTGTGCAGACGATATGACAGCAAATCATCATCTGCCCGACACAAGAGACCAACAGTGCAGAAAAACAAATCACACAGTAACTGCGGCCACACCTCATACATACCGCACAACCATGCATCATAAAACTAGATGTACATCTTCTATATGCTTCTAGGAGCAGTACTATCACAGTTATGTTCTTGTACATAGGAGCAGTATTATAGTAGTTATATTCTTGTACATAGGAGCAATATTATAGTGGTTATATTCTTGAACATAGGAGGCAGTATTATAGTAGTTATATTCTAGTACATAGGATGCAGTATTATAGTAGTTATATTCTTGTACAGAGGAGCAGTATTATAGTAGTTATATTCTTGTACATAGGAGCAGTATTTAAGTAGTTATATTCTTGTACATAGGAGGCAGTATTATAGTAGTTATATTCTTGTACATAGGAGCAGTATTATAGTAGTTATATTCTTGTACATAGGAGCAGTATTATAGTAGTTATATTCTTGTACATAGGAGGCAGTATTATAGTAGTTATATTCTTGTACATAGGAGCAGTATTATAGTAGTTATATTCTTGTACATAGGAGCAGTATTATAGTAGTTATATTCTTGTACATAGGAGCAGTATTATAGTAGTTATATTCTTGTACATAGGAGCAGTATTATAGTAGTTATATTCTTAACCAAATTTCTTTTATTAAGAAAAAGCATAGACATAGTGCGCCAAGCATGGCCGTGTACATAGTAAATACTACATGTAGAGCAGCAAACAGCATAAACACAAGGTACACTGGTGCAGTATAGTGCCGTGTGCACTAAGGAACAAATCATTGCAGAAGTGGGGTACAAAACAGGGGGGAGAGAGGGGAGGAAAGTCGGATGGAGGGAGGGGTACAGTCTGCTGTAGTTCAGTCAGGTGAATTTCCTATAAGTTTTCCATGGTAACCATAGTTTCAAGAATCGTGGCCGGGAGAACAGTTCCCAGTGCGCAAGTTCTTCAAAGCGGTAGATCTGGTCCACCTTATCAGTCCACATTTGCAGTGTGGGTGGCGACTCGTCTTTCCACAGAAGTGGGATCAGTAACCTTGCTGCTGTGAGTAACATCGTCGGAAGGCTATTTTTCTAGTAGGAGTAAAGGTGTCATTAGGGCACCATAGTAGTATGAGCTTTGCGTCTAATTTAATGTTAGTAGAGCATATCTGACTAATCTTATCTGCAATCAAGTTCCAGAAGGGCTGAATTTTCTGGCATGTCCACCAAATATGCGACAGAGTACCAGATTCCACGCCACAGCGCCAACACGCCTCCGGAATCTCCGAGTTCAATTTGTGCAAAAACTCAGGCGTCTTGTACCATCTGGTGAGAAGCTTAAAAGAATTTTCCTGAATTCTAACACAGCGGTTAAAGCCGTGTGAATGAGCAAGTATACTCGCTCTCTCCGGTTCTGTGAAGGTTAGGGAGAGCTCCTGTTCCCAAGATGTCATATAACGGAGATCCGGAGGCATGGAGGAGAGTAGCTCTTTATACATCAAGGACAGTGGCCTTCTAATGGGTTCAGAGGCCAGCAATTTCTTCTCGAGCCAGGAGGGTGAGTCCGGGCACGAGAAAGGTTTTGTGCAGAGTGTACTATCTCTTTTAAAATTCGCTACATGAAATAGTGGCGCACCTTGAACCCCAGGAAGTCGTAATATTGAGTCCCAATCCATCTTGCCGTCCGGGAGAAGGACATCTCGCAGAGCAACGTCAGCAAGCCTAGACCAAATCCCGGAGGGAGTAGATACAGAGGGATGAATGTGACACTGAAGAAGGCTAAGTGGCATGCTTGGGTTAGGAAAGCGGAACGTCCGTGATTGGACCATTTTGGACCACTCTGCTAACATACCCTTCAAGATAGGAGAGGAGAAAGCATGGTTGACTGAGAATATCTTGACCCCCCATAAGCTGAGACGTTCCTGTGTGGTAAGTAAAGTGGCTTCTAGGTGGGAGCAGGGAGAGTCAGTATTGCGGGAGAGGGCAGCTACACACCTACAAAGCTGAACAGCAGTATAATGTAATTTCACATCAGGGAGCCCAAATCCACCAAACCGTTTGTCCCTGGTGAGGACTGAATAAGCGATACGAGGAGACTTGCCCTTCCAGAGGAAGCGGGTGAACACCCGGCGCACTTCAGTAAAAAATGAGTTGGGGAGCCAAATAGGGAGGGATTGTAGAAGGTATAGGAATTTGGGGACAATGAAAGTCTTCAAATTGTTCTTCCTTCCCATCCACGAAACAAAAGGAAGCTTCAGAGACTGTAAGTGGGTGCGGACCGATTGGAGGAGAGGGACAAAGTTTAGAGAGCTGAGTTCCTGAACATTAGCAGATATATGTGTCCCTAGGAACGAAATGGAGTGGGTGGCCCAGGAAAACGGGGTAGTCTGTTTGAGGGTGTTTATAATAGCGGGGGCAGGAGATGTTAAGCGCCACGGACTTCCCATAGTTAATTTTGAAATTTGAGACAAAGCCAAAGTCCTCAAATATAAGCAATAATTTGGGTAGGGCTTCTTTGGGGTTAGTAGTGAGAACTAACAGATCGTCCGCAAATGCTGCAGTAACATGTGTGCGTGAGCCAATATGTAGGCCTTTTATCTGTGGGTCCATCCTGATCCTACATAGAAGGGTCTCCATAACCAGGACAAACAAAGCCGGAGAAAGGGGGCATCCCTGGCGAGTTCCATTAGAGATCTTAAAGGGAGGAGACAGTGTGCCATTGACCTTGACCATGGCCGAAGGGGCCGAGTACAGAGTGTTGATGGCTGTAACAAACTGGTCAGGTATGCCAAACTTCGACAGGGTCCGCGACATGTAATGCCAACCGACCCTGTCGAAGGCCTTCTCTGCGTCCGTGCTAACCAGCACCAAAGGCCTCGAGTGTCGTCTGGCCCAGTTGATGAGATGCAGCACCCTCACTGTATTCTCAGACCCCTGTCGGCCCCGAACAAAGCCTACCTGCTCGCCGTGTATAAGATCAGGGAGCACTTCCTGGATTCTGGTAGCCAGAATCTTCGCCCACCACTTGACATCAGTGTTGAGCAAAGAGATAGGCCTATAATTACTGCAGCAAGTGGGATCCTTATTATGTTTATGAATGACAGTGATATGTGCCAGTAGGGAATGGGGAGCCAGGGAGCCACCAGTAAGGAGAGAGTTGCACATGTTCCTAAAGCGGGGGATCAGGATGTCCTGGAAGGTTTTATAGTAGCTGATGGGGAACCCATCTGGGCCGGGGCTTTTGCCTGAAGGGATGGACATGAGCACATTGCGTAATTCTAGGTCAGTGATAGGTCGAACTAAAAGGGCCGCTTTATCAAGGGGCACAGAGGGAGGTCCAGGGAGTGCAGGAATTTGTCTGTGGCTTCTGTGAGTGTATGTGGGGATGTACCATCTGGAGAGGGTAAATTATACAGCTGTTCGTAAAAGGCACAAAAGGCCTTTGCCACTGCAGGGGCGGACTTATGCCATAGGCCTTTGGAATCTTTAATAGAGGAAACATAGGAGTCAGTGAACTGTTTTTTGGCAATAGCCGACATCAGCTTGTTGCCCTTGTCACCATGAGCATAGGCTCTAAACCGCGAGCGTAGGATCAGTTTGGCAGATTGAACATTTAACAGGTTCTTCAACTGGGATCTGGCCTCGGTCAATTCCGTGAGAGTTCGTTGTGCCTGGGACTCTTTATGGGATGACTCAAGGCTTGCAATCCTGGCCAGTAAGCTATCTAGGGCTTTTGATCTTTGCTTTTTCACATGTGCCCCAAGGGCAATAAGTTCTCCCCTCAGTACCACCTTATGAGATTCCCACAAAATGGAGGGTGAGGGAGAAGGGTCAGGCACATCATTAAATGCAAAAAAGTCAGAGATGGAAGTCCTAAGTTTAGCAGCGTGAGAGGGATCTGAGATCAGGGTGTCATTTAAGCCTCTCCTTTTTGCATGGGCCAGATAGGGAAAAAGTTAGAAGGACAGGGGCATGATCAGAAATGGTGATATTGCCTATACTCGCCGAAGAGACAGTATGTATATAGGATCTAGAAATAAAAAGGTAGTCCAATCTATGGAAGGATATTTTTGCGTGAGAATAAAACGTGTAATCCCTACCATTAGGGTTCAAGGTGCGCCACACGCCTATGACCCCAAGTTTCCTTAGAGAGGTCTTCAATCTTCTCAGAAGCCTGTAAGAAACAGATGACTTTCCCACAGATGAGTCAAGTGCAGGTTCCAACGACACATTGAAGTCGCCTCCCAGAACCAGAAGACCTTCTGCGAAAGACTTCAAAGAATTGAGGGTGCAAACGAGCCATGGGACTTGTCCCCTATTGGGGGCGTACAGGTTGGCAAACGTGACAGGGGTGTCACCTATGGCGCCTTTATGAACAAATAGCGTCCCTCTGGGTCAGTCATCACGGCCGAGTGAGTGAAGGGGAGCCGCTTATGAATTGCAATGCTGACCCCTTACTAGCAGTTGAAGAGGTACTGTGGTACCATTGGGAATAACGTTTAGGGGAATTGTGGGCACCTTTCCAGTCCTAAAATGGGTCTCCTGAAAAATGCCACCAAAACCCTGTCCCTGGACATTAACGCCAATAATTGGGAGCGTTTACATGGCTCGTTTAACCCGTGCACATTCAGGGAGGCGACTACAACAGACGACATGATACCAGGCAGACACAGAGAAGGCAATTAGATGGGACCATGGAAACATCTAGCAAAGAGGAGCATGCATGAGCAGACAAGAGGGCGGGAGGGAAAAAGGGAAGGAAAGGCGGGTAACAGATATGAACAGGCAAGGTCGGATAAAATCCGGCCAAACAGTTAACCATGTGAGAGTGGGTGCATCACTTGTCACCACCCGAAACAAAGCCGGATGGGTGAGGGGGCAGGTGAGGCACCACACGGTCCAAAAAGAAGGACCAACATAACAACTATCCAGCAGAGTAGCCCACCGGACTTTGCCCCAAGCAGGGGGATACATAAACATGCAACCTATAACATATCGTATAATGAGGACGTAGAAAAAAGTGCAAAAGTGCAAAACTGCAACTTAAGAAACGGCTCATTGAACACGAGCCGGGTAGTAGAGGTGGCCCGCTGTGCCAAATAACAAAGTGCAGCAGTCTCAAAAACGGTAGGCCGACATCATCAGTAGAGAAAGTGCAAAACTTCTAGCGAGATCCAAACACTTAAAGGCACATCAGTGCCATCGGGTAAAAAACTTAAGCCCAACTATAATTACTTGCCAACAAAAGTCATGTAGGGGCATTGTCCATCCTGCTCCTCCGAGGCCTGTCTCGCTTACCGACCGGTGACTTCTGCCATGAAGGCGCAACAGGAGGAGCGGGAAGAGGGCCATCTTGATCCGCCGGCATCCACGAGGGAATATCCAAGGGGGGTATATTCAAGGCGTCCCAGACTTGCTTGAGATCTTGCGGGGATCGCACGGTAAGCATTTTACCATTTCTAGGGATCGCCAGGCCAAAGGGATATAGCCAGCGGAATGGGGTAGAGGTCTTCCATAGAACTTCAAGTAAAGGCCGCAGAAGGCGCCGTTTGGCCAGCGTCGATGGCGCCAGGTCTTGAAACATCTGGATCGTCGAGTTATCATACTCCAGTGCCTCTAGTTCTCGTTGTTTATGCAGAAGTGCAGCGGTATCAACGTAGCTAAGTAGGCCGCAGATCACATCCCGCGGCGGCTCTTGCGGCTTGGGCTTGGGGCGTAACGCCCGATGTATCCGTTCGATGACAATGGCAGCTGCTCTATCCGGGTCAAGGAGTTTGGCAAAGATTTCTCGCGCCACCGACGGTAGTGCCTCCGCAGCGTACGATTCAGGCAAGCCCCTAATTCGGATGTTGCGCCTGCGGCTGCGATTCTCCTGATCCTCCAGTTTCAGGAAAGCTTCGCTTATCAGTGCCTTGTGCGCCGCCAAGACCTCTGCTGACTTGCCTTCGTATATCATGATGGCCTCTTGGGCCGACTCCAGGAGACCACCCGGTGACCCATATGCTTGATATCGTCCTTAATGTCCGAGAGGTCCTGCTTAATAGGAGACAGGGCCGATTCAAGCACTCTCCTGAGTGTGCGTTCTGTTATCGGTGGATCTCTGGGACGTCTTTCAGAGATGTCAGAGCCACTACCTGCGCCGGAGAAACCTCCCGCGTCCGAGTCTTGTGCAGCAGTCGCCGCCATGATGGGGCCTAGCTGAGCGGAAGGCTTCGGCGTCTTTCGGAGGAATTTCTCCATTTCAGGTTGTTTGAGACGGTCTGGGGTAGCCTCAGGACCTCCTCTAGCCTTGTCCTTGCTGGTCTTCCCCATAATGAAGCAAATGATTAGCAGATTTTAGGGCAAAGGAGCCGGATTGCTGGAGGAGCTCAAGCGTGTGCAGCCATTCAGCAGCTTGGCTAGGCTCCGCCTCTATAGTAGTTATATTCTTGTACATAGGAGCAGTATTATAGTAGTTATATTCTTGTACATAGGAGGCAGTATTATAGTAGTTATATTCTTGTACATAGGAGGCAGTATTATAGTAGTTATATTCTTGTACATAGGAGCAGTATTATAGTAGTTATATTCTTGTACATAGGAGCAGTATTATAGTAGTTATATTCTTGTACATAGGAGCAGTATTATAGTAGTTATATTCTTGTACATAGGAGGCAGTATTATAGTAGTTATATTCTTGTACATAGGAGGCAGTATTATAGTAGTTATATTCTTGTACATAGGAGCAGTATTATAGTAGTTATATTCTTGTACATAGGAGGCAGTATTATAGTAGTTATATTCTTGTACATAGGAGCAGTATTATAGTAGTTATATTCTTGTACATAGGAGGCAGTATTATAGTAGTTATATTCTTGTACATAGGAGGCAGTACTATAGTAGTTATATTCTTGTACATAGGAGACAGTATTATAGTAGTTATATT